>JAGVSQ010000359.1:0-42007 GCA_022683975.1 Rhyacophila evoluta
TAAGTCTTACGCCAAACGTTTATTTTCTATGATAAATACCTGAGTTACGATTTAGCTTAATTGTGAATGTTAACGTGAGATGGTAAAATATTATTTCAGTTTTTTGTACAATTTCTCGCGAATTTTGCCAGCTACCGTGGAAAATTCAGCAAAATATTGGGGGCGTTAAGCTGTTAATATGAAAACAATAGTCTCTTACCGTGTCTGATTCTGGTTCGGAAAACGGGGATCAAAAGGCACCGTCTTGAAATCCTTTGATGAGCTGACAGCCATAGACATTTTGCTGCAAAAAAAAACGAATTCTTAATACCACATCAGAATCCATCACAAAACTTGAGCAAAATAATTATTAAATTAGTTACCAAATTTATATTCAAAGTAGCCATTGCCCTATTTTTATAATAAACTATATTGTACACTTTAATATTGTATTGCTCTATAATAATTTTACTAAAAACTATTTCACAAGCGGTCTAGTCTTTCCTTCCTCTTCACAAGATGTTTCCCTGTATTTTTTAACTTCTTGCAAATACAGTGACCAAGCATCTTTGGGACCGTCAACTACGCTGTGTTCTTCAATAGTTTTAGCTTTTTTCACCATACCAGTTTTTAAAACTCTGCCTCCTCGTCTTTTACCGATAAATGGCAATGCTGATTTTTTAGGTTCTGGCATTTCATTAACATTTAAAGCAGTGTTATCTTGAGACGTTTGGCCTTCTTGCATTTTTTTGAACATCTCTAAAAAACTTCCATCATTCTTGAAAGGAGCAGCTGCCGGAATTTGCGTCTTGCTTTCATGAGGTCTTGCTGATGTCTTTTTAGAACTAGATGCAGAGTTTGAGTCGCTTTTCCGAGATCCTATCTCGTGAGCATTGTGATCTTTTTGGCAGTCTCGTTCAGAGTCACCGACCAAATGTCTGTCCCTTGTGCTTTGTCTACCGTCTTTCTGTCTTGGATTAGATTCTGGAGAAGAACTTCTCTTTTCAGAAAACTTTCTATTGCTATCGTTATCACTCCGAGTATTAGTTTTATTACTAGAGTCTTTGAAATCGTATCGTTTATTGAACCTTTCTCTTGAACGAGACCTGCTTCTGGGATAATGCCGTCCAGATGTCTGTCTCGATTGGTACGAGTTACGCTCACGAGACCGAGAGCGATTTGGAGATTTATGTCTTGAATTTATATTTCTTTTATTCATATTATACTCATCGGATCTAGTAAAATTCTTATAATTGTCTGCTTTGCCAGTCTGCAATTTGCGAAGATTTCTATCAGAGGTAGAGGGGGTTTGACGTGGGCCTGATTTGGAACTGGATGAAGATGTGGATCGTCTTCGACGGTCATTAACGGATGCAGAAGACTTATCACTCGAAGTGCTGCCAGATTTTTTAAAACGATTAGATTTCCTCTCTCGCGACATAGATCTACTTCTAGTACGTCGTGATGTTTTCTGAGGTTGAACATGAGAAGAATCATAACGTGTCTTCCTGGATTCTCTAGACCGAGACCTCCGCCGTGTAAAGTTGTCATCTCTATTATATCTTCTGTCATCTTGATACGTTCTCTGTTTATTTGAGGCATATTTGTCATCTGAGATTTCTCTTACTTGGTTTGGTAAATGAAAACTATTCTGCTGCTGGGTAGGTAAAAATTCTGAAGTCTGACAAACCCGATTAAAATCGTTGTCAATCGGGAACCGAGGGGGACAGGGGACTGCGGGTCTAACTGCGGAAAATGCGGGGAAGGGACATGGAGGAGGAAAAGTCAAGGGAGGAGGCCACTGACTCAGGGAAGGCAGTAAAGGCAGCACTTTTTGCTCGCCGACGGAGGGTCGAGGTGCGTAATCGATCTCTGCGCCAGGAGGTCCTCCGTCCCAAGCGCCGCCTTGAGCCGCTGACATTTCCAGGGCAGACGGTCGCACTGCCCCACAAAAACAAGCCGATGTCGCAGAATGTAGGTATGAAGACACCTACAAGGAAGAGAACTTCTCGGTGTAACAATTGCTTTCAACATAAGTTTCTCGTGATGGCGATATCCTCAAATGCTGTCATATTATGTAGATCCGATACAGAAGATAACATACCCGTAAATAAACGGTAATATGGCTCTTCCAAATGTAAATTACGTAATAAAACTTGAAATTGGACATATAATAATAGATGAACGTTCAAAAAATAAATCAATCCAATAAAAACAAAATCTACAGCACAGAATACAAACGCTTTAGACTCCCGTGGCAAACTTACCTCGATTTTTACGTTAACTCCCGTAGTTTGACTAAAAATTTTGCAAATGGCAGGCGACGTGATCGATGGAAGTTTTCTTTTCTGTATGTTTCCGAAACTTCTTCTAATCAATTTGATATCTATGAGTAGTTCGTCTATGGTAAAATATTACAGTAATACTGTAATATTTTACCTAGCGAATGTTGACACTGATCATGTAGACATTTTAATATGAAACAAAATAGCACGCGGAATATCAAATAAACTTTTCAAATACACTAAATAAAGTATTAAACAAAATTTTACCTTACGTATAATAGCGTATAGTCGATTTATTAAGTAAAATTTATTTTTAGTATGGTAAACAATACAAGCAGCATATATTTAGAAAACAGACAAAACAATTTTTGTTACGTTAGAAGTTATAAATCTTATGGTGATTTTAAAACTTTTAGAGTCTCAATATTGCTTGTTTATTTTTGAACAAGAGTTCGAAATTCATAGACGCTCGCTACCACGGTGTTTAATGGAGGGTGTTACTAAATTTGAATCTAAAAGATGTAATAACTACATAAGCACTAGAAACATTTTTTACTAGCTGAATTAATATATAATTTTATTGGTGGCAATAATTGCAACTCTATCAATATAACTGATGTCTATGAACAATGCCGCCATTTGTTATGTCAAATTCACCGGTCGTTGATAGCTTTCCCTGTTGGTAGTTATTCATCGATGATTGTTTGCTTACTCTACGCAAGCTAAAACTTCTTTGAATAAGGATGAAAAAAGTTTGAATGTTAGACTAATGTACCATGTCTTTTCTTGGTAACCATTTATATTCATGAGTTTGTTTTGAATAATGTCAAAATCTAAAGTAGCAACGGAGTGGAAAAAGAGAGTTAAGTCTGAATATGTGAAGCTCCGTCAACTTAAGGTATAATATTTTTACTTAAGTATGCTCTAAGTGGCTCATTTTTTCATCATTCACGCGGCACAAGAGGAGCATATGAATATCCACACCGTGAAGGCTTACTTAGACGGATGGTTTTACACGAGAGTTGGTCGTGAGGCAATCGCTGGCTAAATTTAGTATATAATCCTGCATTTTAATGGTGCTCTAGTTTGTACTCCATCTATAGGCACATTGGGGTAAAATCCCAGCCAAGCATTACACGTGAAGTAAGTCACGAAACATTTCGCAAAAAACATTAATAATTTGGCTGCAAAAACACTCACCCATACACCCATACATGGTTTGATGCTTAAGAAGGCGTGCGCACGGGGATGTGTTTGAAAAATTCAATCACAATAAAGTGATCTTTGAAAGGAATATATTCATAGTAATTGTCATCTTAAAGTTAGCATACCATTTATAAAAATGTTCTTAAATGAAAAATAGGCCCACATTACATGAAAAAAAGTTTTGCCTATGAATTTATCAGAAACCGATCACTAAATTAATTGTTAATAAAAAGAACTTATCGTAATTCACTTTGAAAAACCTGTTGGTAATAACGGGATCTCTTTCATGCGCATGCGCAGTTGGAACATCATATATGCAAGTGTATGTAATAGTGCTCCCAGAAACGCTTCGGTGTTGACAACTTGTGTTTGCAAAAAGTTCTGTGACTAACTTAATCAGTAGCCCTTATTGCATGCTGAAAGTCTGTATGCTAATATTTGATAATAATTTAAAATCTATTTGAGTAAAATATGATGTTAGACATATTGAGAAAATTTTCATACATATATACGAAAAATATAGTGTTCACTTATCTTTTTTCATTATTAACACATCACCTTCACCTACTTGTTAAAAATCCCAACTCTATACGAAGTGTTGTGACCAATGTTCCTTCTAAGCTGCATGTTAGCAACTTACAATTTACTTAGTGTAATTAACTGATAAAAATTGCTGCAGTGACGACATTGAAACACTTGGGAGGTGGAATAAGGTGAATTCTTTCTCACGTCACTGACTTGAGACTCTCTGTCTCCTTCGTGCTGAGGACACAATGACTGAATACTTATCGTTAAACATCACTCACTGCAAAAAAATTACAATGGCTAGACAACTAACTACCCAGCTATTACCAATTTTTTTTCTTTATCGATGTAATTATCATACACATTAACAGGAATTTATGATTTTATGTAGATAGAATATTATAGAAAAATACTTATTTTATAAAAAAATATTAGGTATTCGATGATGTTGGTTGAAAGTGTGCAAAATGACATAATATATACTTGTAAGCTAAGAAAAAAATAGTTTCAGAATACGTTTCAATAAATCTTAATTTAAGTTTAATGTTTTCAGCGCTTCAAAAGAGCTGACGAGGTGAAGGTTGCATGGGCTAAAAATCTTCGGTTAGTTTCGGATCCATTAAATGGTGTGGTATCCGGTAAACATACTTCTGAAGTCAGTCAAAAAGGTGCTGCTGTAGCAAAAGAAGATCACAAAAATGACCGAGAAAAATGCATTCCTATTTGGCCCCCGCTTGGTTCCGATCCACCCCATAAAGATCATATGAAACTTGCTGAAGTTGTTTGTTCTGATGGTATGACTGGTTATTATTAACTCCTCTTCAACCATTTTTCTAAGTTTCTTCATAAATGATAATTGAAAAAAAAATCTTTTTTAATACATTACTTAATTTAACATAATCCGTTAATCTTTATGATATGTTGAGAATCATCCCGGCGTATGCTAAATTCTTGAATTACAAATTTTCAGTGAAACATATCTTTTTTTAGTTTATGGATGTGGATTGTGTTGGATAACCATCATTTAATATAAAAAGGTTATGTGTAAATATATTTAATAAATATGAATTCAAAAAAATCTTTATATAAATATAATTATTTTTGATCTGCATCCAAATGCATTTCCAATGTCTGTAAACTTCTTCACGCCAGACAGATTTTCAATGGCTCGACGGACATACAGACGTTCACGGCACTTACAGGATTAACCACAGACATATTGTCCATGGTCCACTGGATGAAAATTACATGACCCATCATAATATGAGATTGTATTTTTCAGGAAGTATTCAAAGCGTTAGGGTTCGTGTCATTTACGCTGTGGCACCAATCCCTACGATGTATACATGGGCGCCAACTCAACAAAACTTCATGGTTGAAGATGAGACTGTGCTGCATAACATTCCTTATATGGGTGATGAAATTCTAGACCAAGATGGCACATTCATTGAAGAGCTGATAAAAAATTATGATGGAAAAGTTCATGGTTTGTTTTTAATGATATAATTGAGCATAATTCATTCAAATAGAATTCAATTGAGATTTATATATTCATTTCTAAGCCTTTATATTGCACTTGTAACATTAATTATTCAACACCATCTGCGGGAAACAGAATATTTGATTATATTTTATGTACACATTATTCTCAGGGCATGGAACGTTCAGTGCTAGCAGGTAGTGTCAATTACGAAAATGGTTTTTGTCAATCTGTATTCAGTTAAATATGTGTTGATCAGTTTTGGTACTAAGATATGAAATTCAGAAAAAGTTTAAAATATGAAGTTTCCATTCAGATTGGAGTATGTTTTATTCGTACTAACACAACTTACTCTAAAACCTAGAGCAGGGTTTCCCAAACCTTTTTCTGCAATGGATCACTTTGCAAACCCGGAAATTTTAATGGAACACTTAGGCTATTTTTTTAGGTTACTAGTAAGAAGATCTTTAAATTTGTAAAAAATGGCTTTAGCTTCAGTGTCGTTTATTAGGTTGTCAAAGTTTATGACTGTAGGGATGTTAATGATTTCAGGTGACAAGGAAGATGGATTCATTGATGATCAACTCTTTGTTGATTTAGTTCATACCTTGGTACCATTTCAATCAAAGGAAGATTTGTGCGAGGATAAAGCATCCCAGGAGTCACCACCGTCAACATCCCGTGAACTTCGAAACTCGAAAGACACCAGTGAAGCTGTCGCTGCAGCAAAGGACAAAAAGTCCTTAAGTTCAGTCGAAATCGGAATATCCAAAATAGAAGATGAAGATGATAAAAAAGAAAATAGGAAAATTAGTACAGATGAGAAACAAGACGATAACAAATTTCCCGTATTTGCAATATTTCAAGCAATTAGTTCACAATTTCCCGATAAGGGTACTCCGCAAGAGTTGCGTGAAAAGTAAATACGCTTTGAAACTTGTATTAAAATATCATTTTTATTAACAACTTTAAAGCTTAAATTTTTGTATCCTGAAAAGGTTTTTTTGGCATAGCAATCAATAATTTTCTATCAGTTCTAAATTGATAAATGTACGTAATATAATATGTGATTTATAAAAAATTGTTTAAAATATATTCAATTTTAAATTGTGTTATGTCTATTTGATGGGGTAGTTTGGTTGAGTATAACTATTTAGATTTTAATGAATATTATGTAATGTTACATTTACAAACTTAGATATCTCCATTGTTATTGCAGACAAGTGGCAGTACATTCTACATCCATTACTTTACTTTACAATAATTAATAATTTATTCATATTTCTTGATCCATATTGTCGTAGAAAGGTATTTATAAACGTATGAAAATGTGTAGATACATAGAGTTGACATCTCGAGCTGACCCCAACGCACTTCCTCCAGAGTGTACCCCAAATATTGATGGTCCTATGGCTGAAAATGTCTCACGAGAACACACCATGCATTCTTTCCACACGCTCTTTTGTCGTCGGTGTTTCAAATATGATTGCTTTTTGCACAGTAAGTTTATTATTTTACGTAAAATTTTTGAATGACGATTTATTGTGTTAAAAATTATATTAAAATAAAAGATAGTCCGTATAAATCATATACGGTACAAACTATGGTACTGCTCCATGGATGAAACGTTTAAGAAAATGTCTAGGATTAGTTAGTAATATTATGATATCATAACCATTATCATTGAACCCTGCTAATGCAGGTTTTCTGTTCTGTTTGCAATCAGGAAGTCAATCTCCAGGTAAGATGACAAATTAACAGTCATCATAGTGAAATCATTGCTCTATCACCCCAAACAAATCTTCATCTGAATGATAAATATAAGTCTCACACACACTTCTAACAACATGCCATCTCACTGAAAATTACATATTATCACCTTGCATTTTACTTCATCATAAGGAAAAAAAACTATTAGAAAATAGTGCTTTACGTATTATTTTTGCAGGCCTTAATATTTATTTATAATTTTCTTATCTCGATTATCTCTGCTATGTCAAATTTAATATCTAAATTAATCTTTTCCTTGTCCTAAAATTTAGATTTTTTAAATGTTCGTTTTCATTGCAACTTTACATATTTTTCATCATCATCAAGCATGTTTTATATGTCACATCGCATTCATTGCTGTTCTTAGCAATTGATGTTATTTTTAATCTTGTTAGTTATAGTTTATTTTTTTTTTCATCAATAGCTATATTTATATTTAAAATGACATAAGTTAATGTTTTAGGGCTGCAAGCTTGCCATCCTGGACCTAATCTACAAAAACGGAAAGGTCCAGATCTAAAACCCTTTTCAGAGCCCTGTGGACCTCAGTGTTACATGCACTTGGTAAATGATTTTCTCACTTATCTTTTGTTGGAATCTTTTCACCTTTCCAAAAAAAAAATCAGGTGTGATCTTTCCCTCAAAGGTCTTTTTGACAAAAAAAGTCACTATTAACAAATGTGAATCACAATAAAAATAAAATTATATTTGATTTATATTGCAGGAAGGCATAAAAGAAAAACTGGCACTGGAAAAGAAAGAAGAGGAAGGGGGAGAAGGTGATACAAAAGTAAAAGAGAAAAAGGGTACAATCAACGATTCTGGAAATGAAGCTAGCTCAGAGGACAGTAATGATAGTAACAAATTCGCCAAAGGTATGAAAATATTCTTCATAATTTTATTGAAAAGTGAAAAGGATTGTGTCAAGGTATGTTGGAATGTATTACAAAGTGATTCATCTAAAAACTTTTAAGGCATATGCTAACGATTTTTTTCTTGTCCATTGTTTTACCATGTCCGCTCTGAAAGTAGAGCATATGGATCTCTGCAATTTCAAGTCATGTCTTGACAGATTGTTTTTCATGAGAATATGTTATCAGAAAATGTTCAAACCGATGTGCATCCAGTCCTGCAGTTTCGAATTTTTAAAAATCCAGCGGATCTGAAAATTTGAACCTGTTTTTGCCAGATTTGAGGCTACCGAAGAGATTAGTATTCTTAATTTCTAATGGAATTCTTGACAAATATTCATTGCCATTTTACTAAATGTGTCATTTTCATTGCTATATTCTTATTTTATGAAGTTTTTTGTTTGTTTAGGAAGCAATAGTAATTCCAGCGTGTGGAGTAACTCCAATGGAAAATCACAAGTGCAAATTCAACAGAACTCTCCGTTTTCCTTATTAGGTAAGGTCAGAAAATTATTTTTACAGATTAATTTCATTCTTTTGCACACTGGTCGATATCAAATGAATACAAACCCCAAAATTCATTCACCAGTTATAAATAAAGATACTGTGAATTATCAACTAGGTTTTTCATAAAAGTCTTCTTTTCTCAGGTTTGACAGGAATAGACACCGATTCAGAATGGACAGGATCTGATCAATCACTCTTTAGAAGTTTGCACAAGGTATTTTTGTCAAACTACTGTGCCATCGCACAAGTGTTGTTATCCAAGACTTGTAAACAGGTAATGATTTTTGTATATTATCTAACTTAATTCTTCTTCATGTTTTTTCAAAGTCTTCACGTTTTTTGTCATTTTCATTATTATTTCTAAAGTGAAATTAATGGGATTCACCTAAATTCCTCAACGGTTTTCTGCACAGCACACAATATGTATAACATTGAATAAGTCATGTTGCTTACACTGGTTGAATGGATAAACGCCCACACAATTTAATTTTAAGTCGGAGATTGGATTTTGGGATCTGCATCAACATAATATGTTTAATGGATATTTAGATAGAGGATAAGAATGAATGATAGATTAAAAAGATTGTTTACAACCATCTAAACCATACAAAAAACCTGCAAATAAATAATATGATGACAAATCTTCACATTGTGGAAATACAATGCTTTTTAATATCCTTGTAGATGTCAAATATAACCGAGTACATTTATATTATGAATATTTTTAGGTATATGAGTATTGCCAACGTTCTGAACATGAAGTATCAACTGAAGATTGGAGCAGAGATTATACGACACCTCCACGGAAGAAGAAGAAGAAGCATCGTCTTTGGTCTATGCATTGTCGGAAAATACAATTGAAAAAGGAACCTGCTTCCAATCATGTGTGAGTTTCATTGCTTTCTTTACCTTGATACATACACATGGTACAATTTATCATATCACATTGAATCTGGTAAAAATAATAATTATAAAAATTAATTCTTATGTTAATTTTAGATTCAACTACACACCTTGTGATCATCCTAATATGCCATGCGATAGTTCCTGTAATTGTATACAAACTCGGAACTTTTGTGAGAAATTCTGTCAGTGTAGTAGTGATTGTAAGTAAAAGTTATAAATATATATTTATTTGTTTTGAATATTAATTTCTTCTCTAAGAGCATATAAACCTCCAAAATAAGAGTATTGACATCGACATTCTCATTAAAATATTAAAACTGGTAAAATTTAGTAGAAAAATATACATTTTGTTCTCAGGTCAGAACCGTTTCCCAGGCTGCCGATGTAAAGCACAGTGCAACACTAAACAGTGTGCTTGCTATCTGGGTGTTCGGGAGTGTGATCCTGACCTTTGTGGCCAATGTGGGGCTGATTTACCTTATAATGTCTCAATGACTTCTGGAGTATCTTGCAAAAATGTCTGCGTACAACGGTAATCAATAATTTAAATGTATTTTAACCTGGTAATATAATATTTGACAGTGGCATAATCTAGTGTATGGTGTATATTATAACAATGTATAGACTAGCGCAAAGATTTCACATATTCGAATTCATTTTTTTTATCGATCACTGTCTGTATTTTTTATAATATTCATTTTATTTATTGCTTTTTTCAAATTTGTGTTTTGTTTTTTAGAGGTTTGCACAAACATCTTTTATTAGCTCCGAGTGATGTAGCTGGCTGGGGAATATTTTTGAAGGAGGCAGCTGCAAAGAATGAGTTCATCTCTGAATACTGTGGAGAAATTATCTCACAAGACGAAGCGGACAGACGTGGAAAAGTCTACGACAAATATATGTGCAGTTTCCTCTTCAATCTTAATAATGGTCAGTATTTGAGGCGATTCATCAAATTGCTGAAAATAATTGTATTTCACCCACAGCACAAGAATTAAAAAAAAAAAAAAAAAAAAAACTGGGAAAGTATGGTTCTTTACATTGGTTACTTTTGTCACAGAATCGGAAATTAATTATTTTCTGCAATGAAACTGTTCCATATAATACATAATTTATCAGTGGTTGAGGTGTTAAGGCGAGGGTTACAGATTGAAACTCTGCGGTTGCATAGGGATTTAAAAAGAATGCAAAATGGGAAATAAGCTCATTATCATCAATGTCATTTCGTAGGGTATTTTTACGGTTCAGATAGTCTAGTAACTGTTGCTGGGAAATAAGCCATATGGAACAATTCCGTGGCCATAAATTGTGCACAATTATGCCAACTTGTGTTAAGGAAGATTAGGAAGACAATGAAATGAAAAACTATGATTCCTTTTTTTTAAAACAATCAATTTTTTTCTACAGACTTTGTGGTTGATGCAACAAGAAAAGGAAACAAAATTCGATTTGCCAACCATTCTATCAACCCAAACTGCTGTGCCAAGGTGATGATGGTCAATGGAGATCACCGCATTGGGATTTTTGCTAAACGAGCCATTCAACCAGGAGAAGAATTGTTCTTTGACTACAGGTAACATACTCAACTCAAAATGAAGTCAAAATTTCATTAATATTGTTAATTACGCTTGAGTTTGGTATCGGTGTAAAGGCTGATTTTCGATGAAATAATTTGAATACAGAAGAACTCAGATACACTGATTCTAAGAAATGAATGCAACTGTCTCGACAGATTGACAGATGACTAAGTGCATGATCCAATAAAGTTGCTTTGTACGATAAAATCCTGTACCGCGTCCTTAATGCTAAAAAATTCAAACGCCCCGCCACATCTCTTAAATGCCCATAACAGTGCTGGCGCCCGGTTGAGAACCACTGATTTAGAGCAATGTCAGAAAAAAATTGCCGTTACCTAAACCTTTTTTATTTTATTTTTTTCAGATATGGACCCACAGAACAATTGAAATTCGTTGGCATAGAAAGAGAAATGGAATTCCTTTAAATGTCAGAATTTAACATGACAAACACAATTTGACTGAAATGTTTTGTTATTTTATCAGCATTTAGAATCTCATGGTTGATATTGTAAAACACTTAGTTATCTGTAATATGTGCAAACATGTTAAATGTCATCAAATTAAGATGATTTACAAAAAAACTGATATTGATATCATCACATTAAGAGTTATGAGAATAAACATACTCCTCTTAACAATGGATATTATTAGATGCAAACTACTCTGTATACTAATTAATCTTTAAAACATCAGAAATCTATAGATTTAATGTGTCATTTATTTATCATAGATAATTTTAACTGTTTTTTTTTATATAATTTTTATCCAACTTATTACATTAAATAGGTCATAAGATGCTTTTCTTCTGGAACTTTTTTTTTGATTTGTATCAGATTAATATTTACAAAATTTACTTCTATGTTTCATAAGCCAAACAATCTTTAATTTTTGTAGTTTTGTATTACCATAATATCACTACCACTGTATCTTAATCTAATAATCAATTAGCATGATATTTTGTCATAATATCAATAATAAATATTTTTTTGTAATTGAAAATTCTTTTATTTAACATTTCTCATATATTATTTACAAAGTATAAATATTAGAAATAAATATCCAACCACCACCGTATTGTTCTACACTTCAAAAAATACGAGACTTAGCCTCTTTTGGAAATAAAATTCCAGAACAAAATAAAACTAATGCCGGCTGCACTGGTAGAAATACTGGCAAGCGAATACCTTGCACATCACTTTCAAAATAATTATCACCCATTACTGGCAATTAATGGCAAATTAAAAATGATTTGATGTGAGCTTCATAGATATAATCTGAAACATTTCCATATCTTCTGTAGGTATGATCTATGATCATGTATTTACATTTAGCAATCCATTACACCTAAACTTCGTTTTTTGTGAATTGGGATATTATTCAATTTTTAGTGTGAGTTAGGTAAAATTCCGTAATTCAAGAAAATGATAGCACATGCCAATAACATGGTCCTGTTTCTTTCAATTATACTGCTAAATTCCCCAAAATAAGTTTGGCATACGTAATTGGTGAGGAAGGATTTGATGATCTTACATTGCCAGATATCAAAGAGTTGTCAATTGATTAACCTCTCTTGGCAAGTAATTTAGGCAATTATTTTGCTCAACATGATCCAAATGAAGAACATATTGGGAAATTTTCACATGAGCAAGTTGTAAATATCTTCACAGGGAATTATATTGTGACACATCTAAAGCATCAACACAGCAGTTAATAATTGTGTTCATGCTTAAATTACTGAAATCACTACTTGTACTTTTGTTCAAGATATGACAAGAAGTCGATGTATGATAACATATTAATAGTTCTGCTGATATCAGTCACACAAAAACGAAAACTAGCCAACAATGGAACCCTTAGCAAACAACTGAAATGAATTTGTTTTATTAAACTTATAATTCATTATATTCTTCGTGAAATGTAAACAGAAATCTTATGAATGAATTTGTGTATCTTTTCCATTATATATAGTTTGGAACCAATCTTTTTTCTTATGGTATCAGTTTTGTTTATGCACATTTCAACTTATCTGTTGCGTAAAAAGAGCTTTAGGTGTATATATATTTGATAATAACCATAAAATACAGCGATAAAGTAAAGTTGCTGCAATTCTTATAAATTATAAAACATGTATTTCGTTATAACATTAACAATATATTATATATATCTTCCAAAATTTA
This sequence comes from Rhyacophila evoluta, assembly GCA_022683975.1. Lineage (NCBI taxonomy): Eukaryota > Metazoa > Arthropoda > Insecta > Trichoptera > Rhyacophilidae > Rhyacophila > Rhyacophila evoluta. The sequence continues at coordinate 13,324 of JAGVSQ010000359.1, forward strand.
AAAATTAGTAAATATGGTTTCTTATTAACATTCTAGTAAAATCAGGGTATAAATTGTTTTGGTAACATATCTATGATAGTCGGCTATTTCAGTTTAAAAGATAGAGAAGAAATCTATGCTGATGGGCATTCCACGAAGTTAACAGAACATTGTAAAAAAAAGAAACCATAACATTTAGCAATATCACAAAAGACAAGATAAATCATATTGATTGTAGGGTCCTAAATTCATAGGCAATTCATGGGCACACAACTAATGGCATAAAAACGGGGAAAACGATGTGCACAATATTGAGCTTTTACAACTATTTTGTTGACATTAATAGATTTCTAAATTTATAATCACACAATTTACACCTATGTAAGTCACTTAATCTAATCACAAGATCCGTCTGGCCAACCGTCTCTCCATCTCTCATTAATTTTTGAGCAGTCGAAAGCTGGTTTTCCTAATTTCAGATTGACAATATTATGCATGTCACATAGCCATTTTGATAACTCACTTCTTGTTTCCGTCTTTGGCGGGTTGACTTTAAGGCTATAAGATACAAAAAAATCATTATTGTTAGTAACATTGCTGTAATAACATAGTTGATTTTGTCAATAAATTCGCCATCAACAAACTTATTTCAGGAGACATGTTAAAGCACAGTCGATGATACCATTTAAGTGTAATTTAGAAGATTATGTAAAATGGTCATTTTACTTAGTCAACTATTATCTCTATGTAGAAAATGTGTCCAAGGATTTCACGCTTTATTAGCAACAAATTACATATTAGAAACCCTGTATATACTATGAAACATTAAAATTAGTGAAAGGCACTCATCCAAATATGGAATATTCGTTTTAAAGAAAGACATTTTATTTTTAATCATTCACTCACTTTTCTCTAAAATCTTCAGCACAATGGTCGCATGGATAAAAATTTGAAAATATATTAAAGAATTGTTTCATTTCTGTTGCTTGCTTTTGAGATGGCTTATTAGGGTAGTAGGCCGCCATCGAATGAAGAAACCCCCAAGTCTTTCGGCCTAGTTCATCTTTATCAAGAGGGCAATCACTTCTTCGATTCTGCGAACACAGTAAAATAAATGATTTGGTGATGGGTTATCTAGGCTCTGGGGGCACAAGGATATGATAATTTTTGACAGCTAATTTAAGTTGGAAGTACTACGTTTTGTCGTATGTGTAGGTTGGCGCATGCATGAATGCATTAAAACATATGAGAAAATATTAATTATGACTATTAATAACTAATTGTAAGTATTAATCAAATCAAATAATAACAAGGCTGATAAAAGAATGACTAAAAAATCATGATTTTCCTATTAAGTTATAATGAAATTCCTAAAACTGTTGTCAGACTGAAAATTACAAATGTTATATCTTTGATTTTATGAATATTTTTTTTTATCTTCACTATCGTAATTTAACAATTCACTTTTACCTGTTTTAATGCATATTCTGAAACCAGCCAACTGATACGAACTGCTAAAGGCCAAACTGTATTTATATATCAGATTTCAAATGCTGGCAACTTAAACTAGTTGTCAAATATTTTTAAATACAGTATGTATCTTGCTAGACTTGAATAACACATACTCAATATTAAATTGCATATAGACAACTCCCATTATATTATTTCCCTTCTTTGAATTTATATGTAAAGAATGTAATACAAAAATGGTATTGCGTCAGACAAAATGAGTTTTACTTACATCACTTAAAGTTTCGGTATTGTCTGATTTCTGAGGTAAAGTCCCGGCTTCATATGCACCTTTTTGAATCTTTGCCCAAGACTTGAAGTCGTTACATGCTCGACAAGGTTTCTCGGCACCAACCACTCCCTCCGAGCCACCAACACCCAACGCGGGCATGTTATGTAAAAAGAGCGTTACGGTTTATCCCGATGTGGTTATTTCATTCTCTGTTAAAGTGTAAGTATAATTTAAACCCATTGTATCCATGTATCTTAACGTAATAGAAAGATAAATTACAGGTTTTATCAAACGAGAGAGTATAGTTATATTGAAGAAATATACTAATAAAGGCACATTATGACACGTTTAAGCCAAGATTTGGAATCTAAATAAAACTGAAAGTTTTAATAGTTAAATTTCACACCGGTCAAAAATTGCGTGACATAAGAAACTTAGGTTATGTTCATTTACGACATTATAGCGCTGTCAACACTTAGTGAAAAAAAAACATCAACTCCATAAAACGAGACGACTTTAATCCACATATGTGAGACTGGATATTGCTACTTTTAGAGGGTAAATATGTTCCTCGATTTTATGGCACACTTATATATTATTTCGATTTAAAACGTTCCTATTTTGTCGATTTTTTTTTTTTTTAAATTATGTTTTATACAGGATCATTTTGTGCTTCTTCTTTTTAACATGTAAAGATACTTATTTGAAGAATATAAAGTTTTAAAATAATTTGTCTGGGTTCTCAAAATAAGAAGGAAATATTTTTCAGTCATAAATCAATTTTTATTACAAAGACACCTAATTAGAAATATACACCCAGAGAAAGTAATTGTTATTTTTTCGTACTCACATACTAACAATTTACAAAAAATAATATCTATAAAACCTCAATTTTTATACAAGGAAATACATCAAGTTCCCTATAATTTAGGAGATTTAGGGTAAAAATAAAGAAGATAATTAATAAATACTTTATTTTTTTCAATAAACACAGAAAATAAATGAAAATGTAATTATTTAAAAAATTCTCATAATATCGATCGTTTATCATTCCTACTGCTTGTCAGACACATTTTAAGGTACCAGTTGTAGGTATTATAACATCAAAAGTTACAAAGAAATAAAAATTGGGTAGAATTCTAGATTTCTCATATTTTTTAAACTACTGATCATTTAATAACATAAACTACAGCTTCTAGTTTTATATTATACGATGTAATTTTTTTTATACCATATTCGCTCTCAGTGTGGAGAGATTATTTTTCACGAGAATTGTTTGTCGAACAAATGCTCAACCCAATGGGAATCCAGTCCTGTATTTTTAAAATCCAACAGATGGGGAATCAAACCCACATTCCCCGGGTTGCTAGATGCGCACGCTACTAACTACGCTACTGGGGAGAATAAAGGTCATTAAAATGAAAATATTGAAATAAAAATGGACATTATTGATTAAAAATATATTCTTTATTTTATAACCATTACACTTGAAACTAACTGGTAGTAGTATTCTTGCATCCCAAAAATTAATAATGAGATGAAATGGAATTTTTTACCCTTGAATACAATATTTTTTTCTATATATTCAGTCACTTTCATCTGTGCGATAGATTTATTTCGCAACTGTGAATATATTATCATAACAACAATAACGATATCAGCTAATAAATAAGTGATGAAAATATTATGACAAAAACGTTAATACACTGAAGGGAAAATTGGCAAAGCCAAAAAATAACAGATTAGTACTATCACACACAAGTTACAAAAAATATCACATTATAACAGCTAAAAATAGCTACCATTGCAGATGAATCCTCACATTCAAATTGATTGGAATGAAATTCATGTCAAGCACAAGTTGTATTAATTTCATTCCTTAAAACATACTGTTAATTTATTATTAAATAGTACGTTAAGATTAATATTAATATTAAATAAATTTATAAGTAGCTTCGATTTGCTTAAGTCATTCTAAAATTTAGGGTTATCTTTTTAAATTTAAAATATTGTAGGTATGTTATAATAAAATATATCTATGGTGAACTATATAGGAAAATATACAACATTCAGTGAGATTTTAGAATAGATTTTAGTCTCGCAAAGTGTGTTGTTTTTAGCGGTGAAGGGAGATGCAAAACTATTTGAAGATGCATGTAAAGTTATTAATTGGAAGAAACATGTTTAAAATACAAAAGCTGCAGTAAATAAATACAAAAAAATTGTTGAAGAATGATTATGTTTAAAAGCAATAATTTTGATAGTACAAATTAGTCTCAAAAAACTATATATTTTCATTCCCAAGGAATGAATATTATTATAAAGAATTTCACACATCATGAAATCATAGGAAAGGCATAGGAAAGAAATAGTTTAAATTGGTAAACAGACAATACAATATAAATAAATATCAAATAGTGAAATTCTTGAATATTTTTAACAAGGAATATCAGTTTGGAGAATAAAGTATTTCATAGTTGACAGATTGATAAAATATAATTTGAAATTTATATGTATGATAGCTTCATAATTTTAACAATTCTTCGAATGGACATATAATAATACTTCACATCACATGAGTACACTTAGCAGAGATTGCTGACGGATACCATGAAACACATAAAAATAATAAATTATTGATGAAATGAAAAAATCAGTCGTAATTGCATGAAAAGCGGTTGGACCCAATGAGATTGTTGTTCACAAACACATTCACGTTCTTTGATACATATGCTGTAGTAAATATTGATAATGAGTCCTTTGAAAACATATAACAGCAGATATTTAATGCTGATTACTACCATACGTGATGATAGTACACAATAATTTAACATCAGCAAAAGAGTATCAACCAATAAAAATTAAAATATATCAATACATAATATCACTCAAACCAGTCTTAAAGATATTATATGCTGACCAATAGTTGGCTTAGAGAAGTAATTTTACATCTTAGATTGAAAATCGCTAGAAAGATATCTACTCTCACGAGTATTTAATCATATATTTTATGATAAAACAATTTAGTGCATAAATGTTGTTAAACTATGTCTATTTTTGAATGTAAATCTTTCAATAGTTTGTTAATTATGAACACGATTCCATTTTTATCAGTCGTCGGTCAAAGATGTGTGATTATTTTTAAGGTATCGAAAGAAAAATATTTCAAATTATAAATAATCTGATCATTCTATATTATTTAATATCCAGAATAAATCTAGCCAGGAATAATAATTATCTAGTCACACGTAAACCAGAATAACCATTACCAAACAGAAAAAAACTAGTCAGCTGTTTTCACATTGAAGAGCTATAAACCTTATAATAAAACTTTATCATTAAATATTTATTTTTCAACAGCTTATTAAATTGAATTGATATGATCAGATTAGCTTTGGCCAATTCTCTAAATGAGCAGGATTAAAATGAAAATTTAAATATGCAAAATGTGTACAACTCTTTACCGACTAAAACCCAATGTACGGTAAAGGAATTTGACAAAATCTACAAACACATTTTGTATTACAGTTACTGATAAATTTTGCAAGACTGAAATTTAAATTTTTGGCATTATTTACCTCTGGCAAACTATTGTATAGAATATAATATGGAAAGTTATTAAACTAATTTGACAGATATTGCACACAAGTGATGATGATCAAAATTAGAGAGAGAAAAACTTGAGAAATGCAGCTGGGGGAATGGGGTGAGGAGGAAGTGGACCTCCTGCTTCTTTTACTCTTTCTCGATATTCTGGACACTGCAACAGAAAAAATTTGTTACATTTTCAAATATCTCTTTCTTTGACCATGCCAGTGTGGCAATGTGCAAAATGAATATTAAATGTTAAAATGTTTTTCATTTTCAATGAGTGGTTTAAGACAAATCTATTACAGAATGTAGTAATGTTATATGAGTAATTTACATTATTTATCAATCTTATATACCTCATCAGCAATACACGGGTGACCCAAAGATCTCCAAAATAAACATTTGCAATGTCTACATAGTGACAATGTTTCAGCATATTGAACATCTTCCCGAAATCCAAATGATCTAAAACAAAATAAAAAATCTGAAGTTAGCGGATGAAATGACAATAATATCTACCTTGAAATCTCGGGGATAAACTTTTTCTATAATAAAGATTATTATTACTTCGTAAATTAATTGATTCAGATGGTAATAAACTTTTAATATTCGAAAAATATTGGGAATACTGTCGGCATTCATTGTGAGGTGTACTATAAATTTCTTGACGGCAATGGTGTTACAAAGTTATGGCCTCAACAACTTAATAAGCTGTATGCTTACAATACCAAAACTAATATTTATGATTAAAATTATAGTGAAACATTGTTATTTGTACACAGATGTCTCCATATACTATTTAGACAATAATCTAGAAACTATATTCTAATGACCAAGACTAGACATCATTATTGTAATATTTTCTTTACTCTATAATTTTTAGTCATTAACTACTACAATACATTAAAATTACCATTGATATCACTAATATATTAAAAATTGATATTACTTTCTCAGAGAATGGTATACAGCTCGCCAGTCAACTTTGTCCTCTGGTTGTATATTTAGTTTGGTAAAAGCACAGTCGATTTGTGATGGAGTAAAGTGGAATGAGACCAACTCACGCCAGATTCTTTGTTCAGCACAAACAGAAGCCATGACACCCCAAGCCTCCGCACTTGCCTGAAAAGATTTGACACCATTTATAATAGTTATGACATACATAAATAAATAAAATTGACAAAATTGATTATTGTTGGTGAAATCATTGAATACATCTTTTTATATAATTAATATTTTCGACTGATGGTGCTTGATGGAAATTGATTTTAAATAATTTACATCTTTTTATGTGAACATTTTTAAGAAGTGCCAGTAAAATATATGACATATATTTCAAAAGAACATATTGTTTGAGATAGTGTTATGCATACTTACTTCCAAATCTTTATGATCAGATATGCGAAGGAGTACTTCCCGAATACACTCTTCCGGTAAATGTTCTAGTTTGGGTGCAACCTCTGGTCCTGGCTGGAATATAAATATAATTAAATCAATAAGTTCTTATGGGTAAATCAGTAAACTTAATAATAGACATGCATTTGATTGCTTTTAAGCTAAATGCAATACTGATTCCGTGTCAATATAATCTGTAAATTTACAAACAAGCACTGCTTTTCTTTGGTCAACTTCGCTTCTCGCTACTTTGAGAAGAAACCCGCATCAGAAACTCCATTTATTCTTATTGTTTCTATTACCTAGTTTGTTACAAAAAATATATTTTCATCACAATAAAACTATATTATTTATATTATAAATTATTAATCTTCGTTTTGCACAATGAACTGAGACTTATAGGGATTATGATGAAATTGAAAAATATTGTTGAATTTTAGATGTTTACATCTAGTATTACGACATTAGTCTATGTGCATTTATACCTACTTGAGAAAGTATGCTATTGAGATAGATGCCGGAGTTTGTTTCATAATTTCTTATGTTATCTTATTCTTTAGAAAATGTAGTACAAGTACCTCATTGAAATTTAAGCGTTCAGCTATGTTATTTATTCTGCGGATAGTATTACGGTGATGTCCCCACAGAGCGGGACTTCCGAGTGGGCGACCCCAGCAAGAACGCCTCTCGTGTTCGCATAAAGTTCCCAAAGCTCCCAGTAGTACTCGCAATGCTCGAGGGTTCTGTTGAGATGCACTTACTGAAAAATGATAACATTCACATATATGTTACTCAAATGTAGAATTCTAATAGATTTATTTTTGCATTCTAGAAAGAATCTATAATCGTGGACTCTGATGATAGTTCAACAATGTCACACACGAAATCATTAGTTACAAATTCCTGCGACCCACGAAGTAACAATAACTTTATATTATTAAACCATATTTTCCTTTCACAACAAAATTCTCATAATAAGACAAGGCATCCTTAAAGGTTATTTTACGATAATCTTTCTACTAACTAAACCATGTCCTGTACTCAAATGTACACATTACAATATACTTATGCAACTAAGGAATCCAAGCCTTTGATACATGGTTCAAGCTTATTCAGGCTTATCCACTGAATTATAGTAACAAAACAAAATATGAAATATTGATGATTTTGTACAAAAATATGGTTGTTTGAGCTGTGTGCAATATTAATATTAATTTTTTTCAAAATACAATTTCCTTTGACAATCAAGATTCAGATTTGACGTGAGTTTAAAAAAAAAATATTTCAAGGAGAATGTAATGTAATTAAATACTGAAAATGATATATGGTTGACATACCTTGCATTGCGACTTCTTCTAACATTGTCAGAAGTACCTTCTGAGCATCACCAGGCAGAGCAGTCAGCTTCTGCCCAGCCATGAGCAACTGGAGAAGGGCACAAATATAATTGAAACGTCGTACATCTCGAACGGCACTCATAAAATCTAATCTGCGAACAGCCTCTGATAGACCATTGAATCCTGCAATCTGTAAAACCAAAAGTAACATTAGGTATATCCTAATTCCATTGAAATATGGCTGCATGTCTAGTATACTGATAAGCATGTTTTTAAATCTACTCTAAAAATAATCTTGTACGTTAAAGTTTTGAATATATCTTTGGAGATCAAACCAACCAATACTAAAGTCAATCATTAAACGAAAGTAGTTGAATATTAGGGAAATAATCTATGAACACTTAAAAAGTACAGCCATGATGATCGTACCTCTCTAGTGCATTTTATAGTGATGCGACAATGAGGTGGAATAATGGGGAAGACATTTCCCACAGCACCCTCTGGTAAATCTGCATCCCTGAAACAATGATTTAAAATTTGTATCAATATGTTAAAGAATTGTAATTTCATACAGTGCATTTATATCTGGTGGCATTTTACGAAAGTTGGTCATAAAAAAATAATATTTTCTGCTTTTTTTCATAAATGCTTTACACTAGCACCTACAAGCATAATGAGCATTTTAACTAAGTCGCAGATGTAACCACAGAACAGTGAAACTACATTATAGTTGACAACAATATAATAACGATCTCTTATAAAAATCTGATAATGTCAACATTCAATAGTAAATGCGACTGAAGAAAACCTATATTAATTTTTATGAAACGTATTGCCTGGTTTTCTGACAAAAAACAACTGAAATAAATATTAAAGTATATGCTTAAGAATTTACAAAGCAAATATATTTCATAGAAAAATAATTCTTCCTATTTGAGTTTATATGTTAAATAATGCGATGTGCATAATTAAGATTAGCTGATTGATACACCCAGAAGCGATAGTTAAATGCAAACAAAAATTCAATCCATTGTCTTTGGCTGAGTTAATGTGAATGATGAGTAATGCTGTTCCTTGTTTGAAATATTTTTGTTTGAATGTTTAGACTATCTATTTTCGCTTGATATTATCGATAACATTTAATATGAGTCCTTTTTTTTCTTTAATTCTTTCTTTATACTTGTATAATAGATAAGCACTACCAACTGGTGGAAGGTAGTTTTTTTTACTCCGCATATGTTGCGCTTAAAAACCATGTACCGTATTCTTGAATGTGATGAAGTGTAGAATTAGATTATTATCCTTAAAATATAATAATTTTAAAATAGTAATTAATTAAAGTTATGTACATAATCGGTTTTTAATTTGATTGATTTAGTTTTAAATTTTAGTTTAATGATGATAAAAAATAATTCTGACGAAAATAAGCAAACGTAGTAATATTAATTGATTAATTGTAGCCCACATAGACAATAATATAGACCAAGATGCTTCTTATATCATTCAGTTGAATCATAGTCTCTGTACGGTTTACAAGCGATAGGTTTCTGATTGCTGTCTTGTAAAACTGTAATATTTTTGACTTGTGGATGCGCTTATAACCTTAAAGGTACATATAAATTATATTTTTGTGGTTCCCATTTTAAAAATAGCCAGCCATTAAGAACAAGATCCTGTCTGTACCTACCTACTTGCTCATATTATTATTTATAGACATTCACGACAAACTCGAGTGTTCCTGAGAGTTCAGTTATTTCGTGCAACGTTCTTCAAGCCGTGCATAGTGAGCGCATCAGAAAACGATGTTATCAAGTAGTATACTTCAGCCAGGGGTGGATTAGTAAAATTAACCGTACGCATTTTTATTTCGATAATGCCTCCAAATTGAAAAAAATATTCATATATTTATATATACTCTATCTTCAGTATGTCAGCGTAATTATATGTATCACATATTTCAATATTTTTTGGTGTATATCCTATAGATCTCCAAAATTTTAAAGCTTGACACGATTGGTTGTCAGCCTATCAATTAACCCATCAGAAATCCAGTTTAATACTCATCTTAAAATTTGCGAGATTTGAACCGAGGACCTCACATTAGCTATATTATTATTCTATCGTAAATATAATAGTTGAGTAGCTAGTATGCATATTTATGTAGAATTATCATATTTAAATCCAATCCTAATGGTTTATGGCACAAATTTCAGTATTCAGAGCGATGCCCTGCTTAATTAGATTCTATCTAACATCATAATTGTGTTCTAATAACGCAAATACAATTGAAATTAAAACTAAATTTTAAAGAACCACACCGCACCGCACCGCAACTACAATACGTCATATACGACTTTCATAAAAATAGCCAAGTGTGAATATTCTAATATTATATATGATATAAAGCTTATCATAGTTACATGAGAAACGTATAAGACTGAGTCGTGTGGTGTGGACGAAGTTTGTCTATGGCCTGCCTAAACAAACCAAATGTTTGCAAATAGTACATAATTATTTAAAATCCTATTATATGGAATTTCGTAATGGCAGAAACAGCACCATAACGGTAATTATTACTTAGCATAAATTACTTATTTTTTAACATACTTAGTAACTTTTAGCAGTAGATTATAAGCAGATTATGTTGATTGTACAAGTAATTAGTAATAGTAATATTTCGTGTTAGCTTGCAATCTTTTCTACATTAAATAAATTAAATGATCGGAATTAGCGGAAGTAGAGCATATCATAATAAGTATTACATAATTTCCAAATTAGTATATTTCATTCAAGCATCAAATAATGCAATACTATATAATGATATATTATTATATATATCATACTTTGGATCACTGCATTAAAGATACAATAAAAAAGATTGATTCGATTTTATAAAATTTCTCTCACACAGCACAGTTACCCTTTTTAACCATGTCGGTTCCGTATGTGAAGAGCAGAGGCTAATCTAGCCTTTGGCCGATATGGCCTCGGCCATATGCGCCTAATTGCAAAAAGGCGAGAATTTTTTTTAATTGACATTTTTTTACCATTATAATAAAATATTTTAAATAGTAATAAAACCGAAAAAATCCTATAGTTTAATTAAGTATAATTCAAAAATCCAAATATTACAGCATTATACTTGATCGCACTCCTGATTGTTCTCATAAGGAATAGTAGTGCCAGATCATAAGATTTGTCAAAATTATCAAAAAAAATATGTCCATCGAAGAACTATTCATTCATTTTTTGCCAATGAAACACTTTGTAAGTTGAAAATGATAGATTAGATTATAGAGATATAAGATGACAATGATACAATAATGGAGCCAATATGTCAGCCAGTCGCGCACAATCCATTTGACATCCAGTTCTACATCTTCATCTCTATACAGCTGTGAGATTTGGATACGATACCACTTACTAATTGGCTACAGAATTGATAGTAACTACTGGATATTAAAATGAAAACAACGCACTTCTTAAATCTTCAGAATCAGTAAACATGTTTTACACAAATTTGTAGAGGTAGTTAGTAAGAAGTTAAATCTTGTATTATATATTATCACATCATAGCAAAAACCAGGTGTGTTGATGTGTAATATTTCAAAAGGATTTTTAAAAGATAGGCCATTTTGTGGCGCCTTGTAAAGTTTATGGTTATATGCTTCACATATAAATCAGATATGGCCAAAGAAAATGTATAGAATTGTGTACAGATATTCCGCTTAGGGCCGTCACAAATGGACTACATTTTGTCGTCACGCCGACTTTAAAATACATCGTTTTCATAGATGCAATTGCGGTCGAGTTGTTTGGAATAGATTAATATCACAATCATAAGTCCACTGGCGTTATGGAAACATTCTAAATAATGATTGCTGCCATTTTTTTGTAGTCAAGACACGTCTCCAAAACGCCATATTTTTATAATTGAATTGCACTTTCACGTAAAAAAAACAATGTAGCGTCATAATATTAAAAACAAAAAATACTGAAATGAGTGCGCCGAGTGAGATTGTTGCATGGTTACTATTGAGTCACAAAGTGATTATTACGAACGGCGATTGAATCAAATGAGGAAATATCAGAAGCACTTTCCATTTCTTACCGCTCACGATATTATAAAACTTCACTATACGTAAAAACATTTACGAAGCAATCCGAGACCCTGCCGTATCTTTAAATTGATGTACGAAATAGTCATTAGTAATGTACAGTATTGACAAAAGGTTTATTCTAATATTTTGACACTTATAGAGATGTCTTTTTCGAATGCCGATTGTTCCAATTTTGAAACAATTATGTTTGTGAACTTTTTTATTCTCCATGCCACTGTTGCCAACCGTCAATCAATTCTAAACCTAACCTAACCATTGCATTCTAGTCGGCACAGTATTCTGTTTCAGCGACGTATTTTCGTCGGTTACTTTTGAATATTTACCGAGAATAATCATTCTTGAAGTTAATATATAAACACGTAACTCATAAGAACACCAAATTAAGCCATAATATATTATATCCAGCGTACATGTAAGACAAAATAAAGAAAAACCATCGTTGCGAAACATACCCATACTACAGACTGAACACGATTTTAATATAATAAAATAAATTGCATAAATCTACTTCTAACTATTTTACACAATCATTAAGAATAAATTACGTTAAAAAATCCAAATCCATGCTGCGTAAAGAATATGTAAAAAACCATGTATCTAAACTCACTTTCACTCAGGTGGAATTATTGACACCTTAAGCGATTTTACAAAACGTAACCATTGCTTGGCGTGCTGGCGTTACTACTGGCAGGTTGATTCGGCAATATAGAATAAAAAACTCGCCAATATTCCGAATTCTTTATTTCATTAATAAAACACATAAACACGTAGCATGGCAGAATTCTCATTTTCAGCATGTGTGAATGGAAATAATGCGTGGCGTAATATGGATGTTTTATATCTTTGAACCGCAGTAAGTAAAGTATGCCTAAAATGTGGATGCTCACGGAACATTCCTCGAATGCTCCACTGAATTGGCAATTTAAAAAATATAATAAAATTAACACCGAGCATGTTTTATATAAACAGAAATAATACTGACGAAATTCAACTGCAGCTAAACATGTTTTTCATTTCAACAAAATAGCGCACGTGTTTCGTTGGTAGTCATTTCCTTGAGACATACCGACAAGACAGTTTATTTAAAAATATAAAATCGTACCCATTATAGTAACTGTTTTTTACCACGTCTGCTCCAAAACTAGAAATATCTCCATAAATGTGAAGACATGTATTTTTTACGAGAATCGGATGTCAGACAATGAACATCCAGACCTGCTTCAAGGGTTTTTTTTAAATCCAGCAGATTTGGAACCAAGTCCATATTCCCAGGATGCGAGGTAAGATAATATGATCAATACGAAAATAATATTGAGCATCAGGGTGACCATGGTTCCCCCAAGAAAATTCCAATCCTCTTTATGTTCTTGGGCTACGTATGTATTATTTTATGTATATGATATAATATTTACAGTTCAAACAATAGCCAACGATCATACCTTGTTGAAAGGACCGGTTCTCATCCAATCACCGAAATTAAGTTCAAACATCGCATACAGTTTGAAAATGTCGAAAGCGAAATCGAACTTTTAATAAAAAATCGACATGGAAAGTTTACAAGGTGTTTTAAGTTATGTTTAGTTTCAGTTATAGCATTAATCATATAGATTATAGTGTGTATTGCAACATTAACGAAATGTAATAAAATACTGCTAAGAAGGTGCAAAACCTATTTCTTTTTTCTAAAGCTTCAAAATCCAGCTGATCCTGTAAATGATAAAATAAATATCAAAAAGGGTCTGTAATAATTGAGTTTCAAAAATATACAATAATACTACGCAAGAAGAGAGTCCAAAAACATTGAAATTAAAAGGCAGAAAGAAAATGTTTGTTTATTATAATAGGTAAGTGCCGCATATAAAATTTATTGTGATACAAGGGTTAATCAATGAATAAAGGTCAAATATATTATGCAGTAACCTGCAGTGGCGTACTTTGTTTCAATATTCCTTCCGAGGCCTTCTGAAATGCAGCATCACGGTCAATTATATTGAACGAGCCTAGCTCGTAACAGGAATTAGCGGTAATTTATTTTGCATTTTTTTGACCGCACTGTTTTAGAAATCAATTCAACGCGATTTAAAAGCTTCCAGCAACACTACAGTGCTATTGTGCATGCGGAGCTATTTGCACGTATCAACATGTTGTAATATAATTGAAAAAATCAGACATTTTTACCAGTTTCACAGTGAATATCAAAGCCGACCTTTTTGCGATTTTTTTTTCAATACACGCAAATATTTTTCAGGCGTAGTAGGGATTGGACTAAAAATCGTATTACTATAAATATATCGAATAGTTGAAGTACAGTTAAACCTTGATACAACGGAGTAATGCGGGTGTAGGGGTGTCATTTAAATCCAATTGTCCGTTATGTAAAAGTAGGTTTTCCGAATGCATTTTCATCAAGAAAATAAACGGTACAGAACAAGGTCAGTGAAGTATCAAGATTTCTTTGCACTTTTGAAGTGTGTTGTTATTCTATAGTCAACTCTCTAACATTACAAAAACTTCAGTTATAATATTGCATTGTATTTTTAATAAATTATAATATATATTTGAATTACGTTATCTGACGAATAGTCAACATGTGATTTTATCACTGATAAATTCGTTTTCGTGGAATCTGTGTACTGTGGAATCTTTTACTTATTTATGTGACGAATTGCAGAATGCCAATCACATCCTCTAAGAGGTCCCCATATGTCAGCTGAAAGTGAAGAGCTTCTCAGGGCAGTTCGACCGTGTATCACACCGGTCGGCCATTGCGACAGGTTTCCACTAATGATAATACTCTAGCTTTAAAAAAAAAATTCACAATTAGCGAGAAGGCCCCTCCTTAATAACGCTAGATATGAACAGGGTTGAATTAATTAGACTAGAATAAATTCGCACTCTAGTCACTCTAGCGCATGCAAACCAATGTCTAGCACTTGGAAGAGCGCCTCATGATCGTTACGCCATGGTATACGCCCACATTAAAGATGTGGATACGTGGTGGGTGGTGGAGGGGAAAGCAAGTGTGTTATATTATAAAACGTCTTAATGGGTACTATGGATTAGCCTATTTCAATAAAAATAGGATTAACGTCAATTTATATTATCGTGTATGTTTGTTTATCCTTGACAAGGCTATTATTACGTATCAGAAAATAGTATTCGTGGTGTAAGTCTATTATCGTAAATTATAGTGCACCCTTAACATTCGCGTATATTAACTGGGTTAAAGTTATGTGTGAAGTCGACACAAGCCACTGTATAGGGGAATGCGAATACATATTACATATCTAAACAGCCAGCGATCTCTGTATTATTGGCGCCTCGCAGGCAGGTCATGGCTACTCGAAATATAAAATCGTATGAAAATTTTACTCGGTCAGTCAATAGTATTATTTTTCACGGTGTCATTTGTGCGGGATTTAAATTTGATCTCGACCCAGTGCATTTGAACCGCCTGCGGCAACCAAATCTGCCATATTTATATTTTCGCCATGTTCTCTAAATCAAACTAACATCTGATAAATCAAGGTCAAATAAACAAGTCGGCCATAGTTATTTTTGTGAATTTTATCAACATGACAATAAACCGAATAACGGATTTATTTTTATTTTAGAAATAACTTCAATATAAAAATTTAACACTTTACATGAACGTAACAAGAAGATTTATCCGGATTTTGTTGTAAGAGCGAATCAACAACATATAAAGTGCTTTCTTATCTTTGTTTTAAACTTTTTGAAAATGTATATCGTCACAGAGATAATAATGTTTTATATATTACATTAATGTGAAAAATTCAATATATTTCTTGAATAAAATAGCACTTTATTCAATCCATTTTTTTGCAAACTACCAATAAAAGTGTATATGATCTCTTTATATTATATAATCGCTTATGACAAACCAATACCTCGAATACCCCACGATAAAATAATAAAAAAAGATATGAAAGGAACTCTCTAGTCGATATCTTTAAATCGAAATCCGCATTTTTTTAAATGTCAACATTGAAAAATATTAGTTAATTTAATAGTATCATAAAAATAATATGGAATTCGATGTGATGATATTGTGATAGACGAGAGTTTTTTCGTCATTTGTAAAAGTTATGTCGTGTAATATACAAGATATTGCTCTGTGATGAATAAATATTATTAAAAACTGTTCACAATTTACATTTTTTTGTATTTCACATACATTGACAAATAAATGTTTTAAGTTTGTGGTCAAGTCTATCTTTCAAAACAATGAGTCAGAGAATAGATGAGCTTAGACGAATACATATTAGAATATTTGTATATAGCAAAAATTCCATATGCAGAGAGATAAATGTCTAGTGTTTGGAAAGACACGCATACAAGGAATTTTTAATGAGTTCTTGAGGGCTTGACAAAAATAAAACAAACACGAAAAGAGATTCCTCGCTCTATTTTCAGCGCATAAGTGAATTCTGTATGTTCTCGTCTGTCTGTCTATCTGCCTGCATTCACCGTACAGGGAGTTAATATTTTTTGGACTTGCAACGTTAGAAGAACAAAATAAAACAGCTCAACATGACACAACATTTTTTCTTTGCGGGTTAATGTACTAAATAAAATACATTTTCATTTGATCACAAAGGAAGGCTCACGCGACGAAAGAAAGTATAATAAATATGTATGCGAATTGTTTAGTAAAAATAATTATCCAATGCCAACTTATGATGTATGCGTGTGTTGATATCTCGCGTTTTTAATAAATAATATGTTTAAATTTGTAATAATTTACGGATTATAAAAATACATTAAACCTAACTTCGATTGAAATAACTAATAGTAATATGACTAACACTACAATTTCACAATACACGAAAATATTGAAACATGGTGTATTTTGAATTTCTTATGTTTTATAATTTATTTCAGAATAACTTATGTTATTAATCAGATTATTTTCTGAAAGATTCATTTCCTAACACACCGTTAACCAGGGCCGCAGCAAGCTAATGTGCATCGTACGGGGGGGGGCCTTTTTCATAAAATAAGTAATAAATTCGCCTGTATTTTCAACGTACAGTGATATTTGCCTAATTAAAACAATAATCCTGTAAAATGTATTAACGATACTTTGAATGATATTGCCATTAAATAGAAAAAGTCAAACGTGCATATCATAATTATATATGCATAATTTTTATTCAGTACTTTATTTTTGTGGATAATCAAAGAAAATTTGACAATTATTCCAGGAAAAATTGACGGGTAGCGCAAAAAACTTTTTGCACAAGGATGCCCCTCCCACCCACGGCGCAGCACTGCGTTAACACAGATTGAATAAAATGCCTAACACATTATTTAATAATTAGATAAATTTAAGGATAAAGAATTCTGATTAAAAATGAATTGCAAAGTTTAGACAAAACTTTATCTTTTTCAAATTTTTATTTTTACACCAAAGAAACGGTTGTTTCCATTGTTTTCAAAATATTTACCATAACAAATGTAAGACTGACGACAAACTGAAAACCACATGATAGCCACAATCTGCCTAAGGCTCGTCAAATACGAACTGTTTTCATATCACAACCATAACTTATCGTATACAATATGCAGGGCCGTGTTTTATTCTACAGCAGAGATGCGGTTGCATCGCGTAAAGGGCGGCAAAAGTAAGGAAACCAATACAAATGTAACGAATGCACGAACCATGCGGAGACCCAAAATATTATTGTGATGCGGCGAAATTCTCTAAGGAGGCGTGATATTTTTGAATCACGCGACTTACTACGTCCGAAAGTAGATATTACGAACAAAACATTCTGGACGAATGTATGAAAGTAAAAATATTGAAAGATGGGCGAGAAAGATCTAAAAAAACACAACTAGAATGGGAGGAGCTGCATTTTAAGGACTTGCATCATGCTGAGAAAATCCACTTCACGGCCCTGACAATATGTCTGATATACGGTAACAATAAAATTGTAAGACATATATCTATCGCGGTCATGGTGTGGTTGTGGTATATTTTTAGAAGGCCTAATACATTTCTCAGTTTGATTATGGATATTCGTTTGTTTAAAATTAGAATGTCTTATGTGAATTGTATTATGAATCATATAAAACATGTTGCAGTTGATATCTGGCCACATACATATCGCACAGACGATTCTTATCAAAAACAATGTTCTAATACAATATGTATGAGCATCATAAATAAAATGGTATTGCTGTAGTGAATGTCGATATTTTCCTAGGAATTTTCACATAATTAAGCATATGATGCAGCAAATATGTATGAACTTATAAGATAAGATAAAGCGTTAACATTAGTATACTTCTACACACAGAACTAATTTTATATTAAAAGTTAATTTTTGCTCATGTAAGTCAATGCACCGGTATGAAGTAAGTGAGCGCGCTTCATTGCCGGAGGTTGCGAGTTCGAATCATATGCTACATTTTCGGAAAATCAGTATCACACCATGGGTAGGAGGTGCCCTTACGCAAAAAGATTTTATACCATCTGTTTACGTATTTTCATTCAATTATAACTTGCACATTTTTAACAATCGTCCACTTTTGTAAGTATTGTATGTAAATACATTTAATTTTCATAATATTCTTGTTTTTACTATGCAAGTATCATTTACGTGGACAATACTTATATATTTCATTTTTCTAATAAAAATGCGCTCATCGTATTCGAGCGCATGTAAATTAAATTAGCACGGCGTGTCCCTGCTGAAAATATAATACATAGTAAAAAAATCGAAAATATATTTTTGAATATGACTGAATTCTTTCGATTTAGAGCCGCTGGTTACAGTGGGAACTAAACACGTGTTTCTAAACATATATTATATATGCAATGCAATTTTAATTTCGATTTCATGTAATTAAAATACGTAATGAAAAAATGTTCCCGCGGTGAAGAAAATTGAATACACTCGCTGTTGCTTGTAGGCAATTTCTGTTATTATACAACGAACAAAAACTTGTTGGGCTGACTTCAACCTTGTATGACTTGTGGGAAATTCGCTCCATATTTGGAAATAAGACTGTCACTTTTATCGTCTCGGTCGAAGCGTGGAGGAATACGTATAGAATATTTCCCTGTTCAAGTTTTTATCGAATCGTCATTCATCAACGTTGGTACGGGTCACAGCTGACCGACAGAGACCGAATACATTTTAGCTTGGCTACATTCTATTATGTGCATTGTAATAACAGCAATACATAGCATGATGTGATACAGATGTTTAAAATATCGACGATAATTTTATATGAATTTTGAAATCAATGTAAAGGTACAAAAGTATAACAAATATTTCATTGAAATTAAACAAAAAAGGTGCTGGTACGATTTTTGATGTTTCGAATTAATTGACGGAATTAAATAATGACTGATGTAGAACTCTGTGACAACTGTTCAATAGCCAATTACATTACATTGTAACGGTACATATTTTCTTTTTGGTCTGTTTGATATACATCGGATTTTTTTCCACGGTTTTGAATTTGAAATTCCCTCAAAAAAATAGAACATATTTTAGTTAATTTGGAATTCGTATTTGAACATTTTAGGAATCCCTAAAATTTTCAGATTTATTTTCGGAGTTGGATCGAAATTTTGGAGGTTTCTCGTTTTTTGAAGTCTTGCCCTATCTTGAGATTTCTACTTTCGTACATTCGTCCAGATTTTTTTGTTCGTCATTTCTACTTTCAGACGTAGTTAAGACGTGAAAAATCGGAAAAAAAACAAACGCAAATTGAAATTGTTACCGTCGGTTGCTATTTTTCTAAACATGGGACATGTCGGCGTCCCAAATCTGTGCATGGGGACAACGGGATAGGCTATCTAAAAACGGAACGGCCCCGTTCAAAGCGGGACGTATGGTCACATTATACATATCCCGCTTTTCTTGTTTAAGCCCAGTAAACCTGAAAATATTAAAAGAAACACTACACAGGCTCTGGATATCTTAGGCGATGAAAGCCACCAAATGTACGTAAACGGGTTCGTCTATTGTCTGATAGTAAATAATCTTTGTTACGTTCTTCTTGAAGTATTTATTTTAATGAAATTAAAATACAATACATGATAATGTATTTTATTTTTTGATATCCATTGATTTTTATAGAAGAAAACCTGCCCACTATTATTTTTAATTTTAGTATACTTGTTCATACAGAATTGTGTGAAACATATTCACCGTGTAAAAGAGTCTGGTGTATATTTTTATTGTGACACCGTTATCGAAACCGACATTAGTTTTGTATCGGTGCTAAAATCGAAATAGCTACCTGCAATATTCATTAATTATAAATTCGCGTTTATTAATAATACTATCGATTATTGACTTATCTAAAAGGCTAATCCTGTGGGGATTACAGGACTTGAACTCGTCACCTTCGCTACAAAAGAACGCAATCATAGGCATAAATTCCGTTACTTGAACGTTTAAAAACTCTGCAGACGAAACACAAGTATTTGCATGTGATTAATGTAAAGCCATTAAAAACGAATCTATTCAAAAGATTCTTTTAATACTTTTCTATAAAACGTTATATGTTAAGCCGCGCATTATATGACACCCTCAATTCTGCATATTTGAATAGAATAAAACAATAAAATGGTCGCAAAAATATTTGATGGCATCTTTCAACAACTAAAATTAGTGGAGTGAGTGATAGATATTGCGTATTGTCACACGACGCAGTATCTATGTTTGTGGCGTCAAACGTCATGCCGATTCGTGACCACGTAAGTTATTCGCCTGTGATCTATAATGTATGCTTATCGTGTCATATCGCTACAAAACGTAAATCAACAATATTATGTTATGGTGCGATATCACGCGAAAGACAGAACGAACGATTTTTGTATTTAACACCATTCAAGTGACTGCCGTTTCATGTCACTGTGTGAGGACGCATTAAGAAAAAGCCAAATATCCTGATGTCGCACTTCCGCGAATGGAACGAACATTGAACGTTGAAATTACATCTCACAAAAGTCTTCAAATAGATTCATTCCCACCATATCACGTATTAGTTCGTATCTAATAAGCGCGATCTTAAGTCTGATCTACCCACAATATAATATGAACACGATGTATGGCAGGGGTGGTAAATACATGGGATGCGAGAGGTTTTTGAAGGCTATCAAAATAATTCTACATAGTCAAATGATTTTATTTATTGTCTCTATATAACACACCAGCTCGATTTAAAAATGTGAGAAACACGAAGCAAAATGTTTGCAATAAAAAATATAAAATAAGATTTTTTAAATATTTTTATCGTTCATTTATATATTATTACTTTGTAAAATGTATTAATCTTGGATACATATTAATACAACTCGTCTTAGATATTACATTTCGTGTTTATATTCAGTTATTTACAATTTATTATATTATCTATCATACTCGTAGCACCAGTTTTTCATATTATTTAAAAATATACGAGTATATATTTGCCATTCCTGAGGTAGGGATTTTGCCAAAAAATAATTAGTCTATCCAATAATAGTGCCTCTCATGAAATTCAAATGTTTTAAATGGTAGATAATATAATATACAGAAGTATTTTCGAATAGGCGAAAGTAGAACGCGGTCATTCGGTATGGATCGTAATTTATTTATTTTGAAACCTCCACAATAGCGCACTTATTCATATTTGGAACAGCTTTTTCCATAACATAGAAAGTAAAAGTATTAGGTAGAAAGTAACGTCTCGGTTTTTGTCTATGCCCATTGAAATAATTATTTGAAAAAAGGTTTTGGATAGTTCGTTATTTTCTCACCAGTACATTTATTCCAGAATCGAGTATTAACTAATTAATAATTAAGACCCATCGAAAAAGAACAAATTAAAAACCGAGTAACATAGACAAAACACATTTTCGAAAAAAAAAAGTAATTAAAAAATCTACAAGAAAATTTAGATGAAAATACTAAATAGATACTTGCAGGATAATTTCTGCAATGTGAGCTTAAAACCAAGAAATAATAATATATTTGAAAACGACTTGAAAGCGTATTTCGATTAAGTATTGTTAAGGTAGTAAATTTGTTTATAATTGAGAAATTTAACCTAATATGATAAGTTTTTCCCCGTTAGCCAAGAGGTTAGCACGCGCGCTTCGGAGCTGGAGATTGAGGGTTCGACGTTAGACCCCCACACCTGCTGGATTTTCAATAATACAAAAATGCAGGACAGGGTGCCTAAAGGGTTCAGTAATTGGTTGACAACTAATTTTCAAGGCAAAAAATCCTTTATGTACTATGTATGTCTTCACAATGCGGAGATACATATAGGTACACAATTTCTGGAGAACAACTTCATACTGTGTAAATCCGCGTAACAATACATAAGTAATTAAATTATGCTACGTTCGTTGTGAAAATTCTTTAGGATTTTCGGAAAAATCTCACTAGAATTTTTTTTTATATGAATATCATTTTCTTTAATTCGAAATTAAGTATCCACAGTAGGACAAAGAAAAACAATTCGCTATTTTATTTTAATATGTATGTGTACATATTATGTAGATACACATATGTACCGATTAGTAATTACTAATATTATAGAAAATAATATGACTAGATTCCTATACATTCTCTGCCTACTTCAAGTTCCATTCTGATCAAATATTTGACTATAAGCTCAAATGGTACAATTATAAGAACTTTTTTTCGATTATCTTGAAGGAATAAATACGTACTACGATCTATGGTTTGATTGTTTAATTAAAACAAATGGGTCAATTTGTTAGTTGAACATTATCACATCACGCAACTGAATGATACTTACTGTCATTGTACAAATTGTAAACATTGCACAGATGAAAACCGTGTTAGGATCTGATTCAATTGGAAATTACCGTTGTTTTTAAATATACATAACATGAAATTAATGTATTATGAAAGCACTTACCATGAATGCTCTGCTGCTCCTTCGTTTGAACTATCGAAATTAGAAATAGCAGCGCATCTGTAAGGCAAAGCAAACTTATCAAAACAGTGCACTTACGACATAACAAAAAATCGATAAATAGCACTGGGATATTGAAATCCAGTTAGCATAATACTATGTATTCTACGACGGAAAATAGGTTTCATGTTATGACGTGAACGTAGCGTTTTGCGAACAAAGAAAGAGCTAAAGTGCATTGATCCGTTACAGCAAAAAAATATATAAAGCTTTTAAACTAACCTTTGGTTTTCTAGTTGCGCAGCACACTCTAGTACTTTTTTCTTTTCCCAGCCTTCCTGAGTTTTTACCCATTCTTCTCCAGGAGATCTCCAATCTTTAGAATAGAATGGCATTTCCAAAACAGATT
Source organism: Rhyacophila evoluta (assembly GCA_022683975.1). Classification (NCBI taxonomy): domain Eukaryota; kingdom Metazoa; phylum Arthropoda; class Insecta; order Trichoptera; family Rhyacophilidae; genus Rhyacophila; species Rhyacophila evoluta. The sequence continues at coordinate 36,814 of JAGVSQ010000359.1, forward strand.
GTAAACAAAATAACGTATCACTCGATATAACTGTCTCAAATGCGTCGCAGCTCTAACCCGAATTTGAGTAGACTGAAATGAATCTACGACAGAAAGAGACAGAAAGCGCGCATGGCTTTTGTTTGTTGATATTTTCGTGAAACGTCACTAAACAGCTGGAGTCATACAGATGTCAAACGCTACTCGGGTACTCGGGACATCTAGCGTGCTATATTTAAACTCATTTTCGATCAATAAAAAATGGTATGCGCGACGCCATCTCTCTTTGAAAAACGTTAACCGGATCTACTGGCTCGAAGTAATCTGCCATAATTTGTAATTTTGAAAATAATAACTCCACCTATTATATAAAAGCTGGCAGCCATTGGTGAAAACGCGAACTGTCATTGTTATTTGTGAGAGTATTCAAATTGATTGAGGTTAGGTTGACGGTGTGTTATTTTCGGCGAAGAGGATTAATTAAACATGAGTGACAGTGAGCGGATGCCCAAAGTGAACATTTCTAAAGGGAAAATATCCGGTCTTAATCAAGCTCAATACGATTTCATGAAAATCATTGAAAAGGAGAATCTAGAGCGGGTCCAAAAACTTCAAAAACTGCGACGAAACAACGTTATCACAGGCACTGTAATCGGCTGTGGCGTTTTTGGTATTTATTTGTACTCAATATTAGCTGTCAAGCAAGAGCGCTTCCTTGATGATTTTAACGAACCCGAAAAGGTTATTCCGAAGTAATAAAAATAATTCTACATTCATACGACTACCTACAAAGCAGAATGGCGGTGAATATTGCTCAGAAAATAACAAAAATCCGCTTACCTCCACTTCCGACAATCAATGATATCATACGGCTTTATAAACTGAGGGCAATTAAACAGTTATCTCAAAATTTTCTAATGGATGAACGCTTAATGGATCGGATAGTTCGGGCGGCTGGGAACATCGAAGGAACTCACGTATGCGAAGTGGGTCCTGGCCCGGGTGGAATCACTCGTTCTATTCTTCGCCGGTCTCCATCGCAAATAGTGTTAGTTGAAAAGGATCCACGGTTTATGGCTTCCTTGGAAATGCTCGCTGAAGCCACCAATGAAATGACAAACTTCTCCATAATACAAGGCGATATATTAAAAACAGACTTAACAAATGTGTTTTCAAATGTCCCTGCGGAACCGTGGGATGGGGCCCGTCCACCTGTTCACCTTATCGGTAATTTACCTTTCAGCATATCCACAATTCTATTAATAAGATGGCTGGAAGATATATCAAAGCGCAGGGGTGCATGGATTTATGGTCGTACAAGAATGACGCTTACGTTTCAAAAAGAAGTTGCCCAAAGAATGGAAGCCCCTATTTTATCACCACAGAGATGCAGATTATCTGTCATGTGCCAGAATTGGTGCCGAGTCAATCACAAATTTACGATATCCGGGAAAGCGTTTATACCAAAACCTGATGTTGACGTCGGAGTCGTCAGTCTCACCCCTCATAAGCACCCTATCATCACTTTGGATTTCAAACTTGTCGAAAAAGTTGTAAGGCAAATATTTTCAATGAGGCAAAAGTACTCCATCAGAGGTGCGATGACACTCTTCCCTCCGAACTTACGTGATACATTGCCTTATAGAATGTATGAAATGGCTGATATTGATCCGGAAACTAGGCCGTTCCAGCTCGACATTCACGAATTCAACAGGCTGTGCATTGCTTATAATCAAATAATTACAGATATTCCACTACTTGCAAGCTATGAATATAACCAACCTAAATATATGGATGGGCAATTTGCAGAAATAGACCTTGACAACATATGAGTATGAGTTTTTCACAGCATTTACAAAATGGATTTAGTATGGTGTGTAGTAATTTAGCTTAAAGTGTAAAAAATTTAAACAATAAAACTTGTAATTATTATCTCTTGTTCTGTTTTCATATCCTTATCAATAATTTTACATGATATAAAGTGATTTAAATTTTGACATTTTGTATACTATATTTTTCAACAGAATTGACTTTTTTAAAACCATCAAATAAGTACGACATGTATGTATAGTATCGTTAAGATAATGAATATCTTTGCGACGTTCTACATGTTACGAAACGAATGGGTGCAATTATGTGGTATTGCCAACATATGTATTATTGAACATAATGATATTTCGTCTTTTGACAGCAGTATACATAATAAGTGAGTCCGTGAATGTTTAAATTCCAATAATTTGGTTGATTTGGTTGACTTATAGCTCTATGAAAATGATATTTAGATACAATGCTCATTTTTTTAATTACAATAACTTGCTGGCTTCTAAATCTGTAGTGCGCAGATTAATTTACGGTGACGTATTGATTGTCTCCCTGGTAGCGTGGGCGCCTATCAATCCGGAAAATTCAGGTTCAATTCCCCATCTGCTGGATTTTAAAAATCCAAAAATGTACGACTGCAGCAATTATCTGACAAACAATTCTCCTGAAAAATAATATGTCAAGACATCTTCACACTGCGAAGATCCATATACTTCACTTTTGGAGTGGATATCTTCACTGTGTGGATCCATATGCTCCATTTCGGGAGCGATCATGGTATATAAAAAAGTGATTATACTTCAAATTCAGCTGGGTCATAAATTATATTTTTAGGATGTTGGTCTCGCATTCTCGGCACTGGTTGAAATGATAAAAAAAAGAAATATAAAATGCATTCAATCGTAATTTTTTCTTTTTATTTTCACAAGATATATTTATCAGGCAATGTGTTTTGATTTACATATGAAAACTTTTTTGTCATCATTAATTTAACAGTCAACAACCAAATTGAATAACTTGTAATTGTTTTTTCATACCAAAATTTAAAAAATGCAAATGAAATGGATTCTCAGTTTTAAAAACTGGTACCTCCATCTGATATGAGGTTAGCATTTTTCGAACTGTCTTTTTTTTTCTTCTTTACAACCCTTTGATGCTTCTTTGATTTACAATGAATGTTAAACTGAAAATCTCCAATGAAGGTTCTATTGCATATTTTACAGAAATGTGACGTATTTGGATTGATGCCATCAATATAGCTTAGGCTTGTAGACATTTTCTCAGGTTGTACACAGCATTCAGTATTGTTTATGTAACTTTCAATGACGCTTACTGCCTTTTCATTGACGTTGACATTCCACTGAGACACATCTGTAGTGTCTAGTTTATAAATATGTGGAATCTGGAACATATTGTAAGTATAGGTATTTTGACAATCAACATAAATAACCACATGCACATACATATAACAGCAAGTTTTACACGCACTCAATTTAAATACACTCAATTCTCTTTTTGCACAGAGGATACATTCTATTATAAATGTGAATACATAAAAATGGTAGATATGTTTTAATAAAACTTAAAGAAACAGTTAATGTTCACATCATATATTATTTATCATATAAAGTAATTATTCAGTCATTCAGTGTCACTACTCGACGCTCTTAAACTACTATTTTTTGATAGTGAAAATCACTCATCACTGGAAATATTTTCTGGTGTTTTTTTTTTCTTAGTTAAATGATTTTTCATATTGTGCCATAGTCATTTTCAAATCATATTGGAATTGTACTGTTCATTCAACATTATCATCATTAGTAAGATTGTTGGTTGGTTTCCAAATGGTTAATTTCCAATTGGTTGGTTTCAAAGTTTATTGGTTGGTTGGAGACCTTTTAGAATCGTACTTACAGATAGTGGAACCACTTCATTATCAATTCTTCTTATTCCATGTTCGCTCCATTATCACTACTATATACTAATTATATATATCATTCACACTCTTTAAAATACTCTCTATACTAAGAGATTTGTCAATTGTTAATATTGCATTATTTTCAATTTTTAATTCTTTAAAACTCTACCAATTGTATGTGTCAGCAGGATGATGATATCAGAATTTAATTTGTTCTTTTTTATATTATACAAAAAATATGCTTCATATATTCTGGCCAAAGTAATCTCAAGCATATATTTAGAGTGGATTGCTTTGGATAACAAAATAACCAGTGCAAAAAGAGAATTAGGTGTATATTACATCTATTTAAGTATTTTGTTTTGTTTGGTAGGCCATTGACATACATATATTTGCTATGTGGCCTTATTGTAAAAATGCTAGAATTGAAATACATTACATTAAGGAGGAGTATGACAGGAGTAGTAAATAAACAACGAGAAAAATATTGGGTGGTCATACAGAATCATCTCTATTTTGTTTTACAAAAAACTAATGATCATTCTGGATGTGTCTGCATATTTAGTGATTTAATATATTCATAAATACCTGTCGTTGCGGATGTCCCAGAAACCTATTTTTTATCATCTTGTTTTGTTTCCGAGCATATCGTTTCGTTCCTATTTTTAAGTTTTCCAAACTCTCGGCTAAGAGTTTCTCTCCACGAGCAGATTGTCTCTCCTCATCACTGAGTAAAAGATATTCATGGAATTCCTTCAGTCCAATCGATTGGAAAATTCCTTTAGTATAGTCAGTTGGTCTAGAAAAAGAAAAGGAATTATAAGAGGATATTATATTATGTGTTGGTCAAAAATACATTTGATCTCATAAATACACTTGGAATACTATCATAGTACATAAATTATATATAAATATATAAAAACGGATTAATTTTTTTTTTTGGAAAAAGATAAAAAGTACATAAAGTATAAAATAGTGTGATATTGTTTTAATATCCTTCCACCAAGCATCAAAGGTAAAACACAATGAATAAGGAGGCGTTTTCAAATACTGTTGCATATTTATCAGTGTTGAGCTAACATCTAAATATTTTATGTGTAAAACTAAAAAAAATGAACTGCAATAATTAAAAAAAAACTACCATCTAGCGATTATTTTAAAAAGTTTTTGAACATTATTTTTCATTGAATAAGTGAAGTTTTGAACCACAATATTTTATTGAAAAAAAAGCAAGGATCGAAATGTGAAAAACTTTCAATAATTTTCACACAAGGAAATTGATAAATAATATGTTATCAACAACATAAATAAATTCTAAAATAATATGATTTTAAATTTAAAAGAAGAAACACGATGACCAATAACTAAATTTTGATGATGATATTGTTATTAAAATATGGACATAATATGTAATAATTATTTAATTAATATTTTCGACTGATGGTGCTTGATGTAAATTGATTTTAAATTCTAAAT
>JAGVSQ010000360.1:910-42006 GCA_022683975.1 Rhyacophila evoluta
TATTATACGTTTAAATGATAATTATATAAATATCCTACAGATAAAAACTTCAACTAATACATCGCTAGTCCGATATTACAAAACACTGAGAAATTATAAAAATAAAAGCTTTATGAATACTAAAATCGTACCTAACCTTACCTTGCTAACTAATTTCAGCTAGCTTCATGTAACTTAACCCCACTTTTGGATTCGGCGAAGAGTAATTTCCGGGGATTTTTTAAACAAGGAATTATAGTCCTAGGGATTATTAGCTGACAGTTAATGCCAAGGGATTTTTTTGTTCATTATAGTGTTATCATAGAGGTGCGTTAGGCTTGTTATCCTGTAACTTATAGTAACAGTATCTAACGATAAAATGAAAAAAAATGTAGTGAACTATTTTGTTGAATTATTAATTTGATACCAGTATATAAATTAAAATGATAGGAAAAATATCCACATAATTCTTTTTGATATTCATCAAAGATAATGTTATACATTGTAGTTTTTACTATATACCAATATTTCTGTCTGCCCAGTTGCCTAGTTGGTAGCGCGCGCGCCTAGTAATTCGAGGAATGCGAATTCGATCCCTCATCTGTCGGATTTTAAACAAATTATAAAATGCAGAACTGGATGCGGTTCTGACGAACGATTCTCGTAAAAAGTAATATGTCAGGACGTCTTCACATTGCGGAGATACTTAATTTTCGGAGAAGATGTCTTCAAACCGTGTAGATCCATATGCTCCACTTTGGAAACAAATTTGGTATGTAAAAAAATACTAATAATTTTTTTTTAATATTGATTGTAAAAAAAATACGTTGTCGGTGCATAAAAAGTAAAATAAATTCAAAAGTATTTATTCTGTTCTACTTCAGAGCTTTTTGCTATCATATTTACATAAAGCTTTGATCAAAGTTTATTACATAAAATGATGTAAAGCAATTAAAACACGACAGTTATGTCCTGCGTATATGAAATTTATGGATTTTGTTTTTATTACCCTGATATAAATATTTCTTCTAACAACTTTGTTAATAACATTATACTCAATTAATTTAACTTGGTACAACGTTAATTTTCATAATCTCCAGAGAATTACTGCACATTTGTCGACTAAATACAAATAATAAATTAGACACTTGGAAATATGTTCAGCTTTTCTCTTATTAGCAGTAATTCTAGAAATAACTGCCTTTGTTATAAAAATATATATATAAGAATAACGTTCAATAATATTCTGAGTAGATTTTATTCTTACTAGAATCCTAAGGGCTCTATAAATTTATTATTTACACCGGGTCTTATACATTGGGCATTTTATCCGATAGAAGTGTGAGAAAATCGATTTTCAATATAGTCCACTATGTCTAAGGTTTTCTAGAAGCAATTTGTGATAAACACTGAGGTATAATAATATCTATATGTGTGTTTTCTTTTTGGAATTTTCTTTCTCTATTATCAAGGGTTTTCAATGCTATTTGAAAATGAATTGTTATAATTCGAAAATTCGAAAAACTATGTTGGCAACGGGAAACATGGATATTGAATTTAACTTCATATAATCATAGTACATGTCAGGGAAGTCAGTTTTTTGAACACTCAGTAATAATAAAATTGGTAAGTATTGAACAAAAAATCCTTCAAACTGCCTAGTAACTTTTGTAAAGAAAATTACTCAGGAAAATTTTAAACATGCAGTGCTATCATCATAAATATGTCATACAAAAACAGTCTCTTACTTTTCGTAATAATTTTTTACATTTGTAGTTTAAAATAAAAAAAATAAAAATACAAAAAAAATATTTAATACTAATACTAATAGAGAATATATCCTGAGTTTTGTTCATATTCGTATATATTAAATCAAACAATACTAAATTCCATTGTATATTAGCCGATATTAAGGTTAACAAAGTGGTCAGTGATGACCTATTAAAAATTAGCTGATCCAATAAGTTAAACTATTTGCTGAAAACATTAAAACAATATAAATTTTCGATCATGAAACATTTTGACTAATGATTTACATATTCTTAGCATCGGGTTGTATGTTAAATCGTATTATTATACCATATTAAATTACTTAAAAATCTAAGTTAATCATATTAGGTGAAATAAAAAAACTGTCTTTGATAAATTTAAGAGAATTATTCCATAAAACGCGACGTAACATATAGCATATTTCAACTGAAGATTACTTGTATATGGGCAAAATTGTATTAATACACGAAATACATCGTTTTGTATGCAAAATTAGCAAAGCATGTATTTTGCCTGGTTCTCAAAATGTAAATAAGGTTTCCATAAAAGCTCGGTTGGAGTATATTAAATGTACTTATAATATAATCTAACACTTAAAATCTTAGGCATAAATAAAGCTTTCCCCAAAAATTTCTAATCCCGTTGTTATCATATTGTGCTGTAAACATGTAAAAATGATTACATGCAAAAGGCCTGAGATATATTTTCCATCATCTCAAATTTTATACTGATTTATCTAACGGCCCCAGTGCGCTGCCTTCGCCTTCCGGCTCTAAGTTAACTTTACGTTTAAAAGCTACAATTCCTGAAACATACGCTACACATTATTTCATAAAGCTTCATTTAACATAAATCATGTGAAACTGTTTTAATTTTTTTACTATGCAATCATTATTTTAGACATTACCATCGTAGATAAAGATATATTGTAGTTTAGATGTTGGTTTTGAGCTATATTTTCTATCAGTATCAATTCAGTATAGATATATTATTAAAACTCTCAATCCAGTCTTAATATATAAATAACTTTAAAATACTATCACTGACGTAACTATTTCTAAATTTTCTCAAAAAATTGGATGCCATTAATGTGTTTTACGTACAAAGTGAAGATGATAGATAAAATTTCAAACAAAAATGTGACTACTACATACTACATGATTATCGATAAAATGTAGTCATTTAGAGATATTTAGAAGGTATGTATAAAACATCAGTATATTTGCTTCTATAAAGTAGTGGATTTTATAGGGTGGTTCATAAATGAGTTCACAAATATTTTTGAAACATCGTAAATAAAACAATTTTTTTAACCGATAACATAGTTTCTTTCACTATACCATTAGCGAAGAAAAAATATTTTAAATTACATTTTTATAAATTTTGTTATACCATCTTTGCTCCAAAATTGGAGCATATGGATCTACACAGTGTGAAGATATCCACTCCTGTAGTGTAGTATATGGATCTTCGCAATGTGAAGACGTCTTGACAGATTACTTTTCACGAGAACCGTTTGTCAGATTGCTCAACCCATTGAGCATCCACTCCTGTATTTTCAGATTTTTAAAATCCAACAGATGAGAAATCGAACCCGCATTCCCGAAATTGCTAGACACGCAGGCTTCTAACTACGCTAACCGGGGAAACTAAAATAAGTATAATTATTTAAAAAAAAAATTGAAAAAAAAGTTGTTATTTATTTTAGATGTAAGAGCTAAAAACTTCTTATTATAATTTTAATTACAAAATATTGCATTGGTATTCTTTACTATTATTTATGAAGATGTTGGATAAGCTAATGCATAGGATACATCGTCTACATGTCGTGAATTGAGTTACATTTTTACATAATTCACACCGCCATACATCTATCCTAAGTATTATGTAATGTAAGCATAACTGTGTGGCAGCAAGCAGCCTATCGTTGTGTTGTTTGAAAATGCAAAACAGCTCAAGTCCGCAAACGAAAATTATTCATAACAATACTTTGGCAATTGAAAGTTAGTTGGCGGAATTATTGTTGTGCAGGGGATGGAAAATCTCAAATGCCTGTTACACGAGGCAGCATAACTTGCCACTTGCACGGCACTCGTTTGTTTTCCAGTTACGTGACAATGTATCAATTCTCCACGGTGTAGTTTTGTTCGTATAATGGTTAATTTTCTTGGATTTATATCCTGGTTCTAATAACAATATAAATCGACGGCTGCTTATAAATAAGAAGGTGTTCTCAACCGATATTTTTTCGATGGTAAACTATTTAGTTAATAACACAAAATCAATTTTTTGAACCACCGTGTTTTTAAATCCTCTTTTAATCTATATCATGGATTTACATATCTGACATTATGAACGTGCGTTATTACGTATTACATATAAACACTTTTATGCTGCAAGTAAAAACATAAAAATTAGATAGTAATAAATAATAATATAAATATAATTGCGACATTACTAAGTGACTAAAACCGATTGAAAACTTCCAAGACAAAATGAATCTAAAATCACTTACTCCCATTAAAATATAATAAATTAAAAGGAAGAACATATAAGGAAGTTACAACTTAAATTATTTTTTAATTTCTATATTAAAAATAAATTTACTTTACAAAGTCACCAACCGACAAAATATCAACGATAGCTATCTAATAGTTGAATTTGTATTTACGCCGAACACGCTATATGATTTATTAATGTATAGTTCTTTAATTTTTTTTCAAATATCATGAAAACATCATGAACGTCTTTTTTCTACCTCTTATCTAACTCGGAAGGTATCAATATACCTCTAAACACAAAAGTTTCAGAAACGTCTTCAGAACACTTTTCACCAAAAGACCTATTTAAGTCAGTGAACAAATAAACGACCCATTTTAACCTGATTCACAACAATGAAAAGACTTTTTAGTATAGCAAATAACCGAAAAGACTTCAACGACTTAAGAATAAAATTTTCCATACAATATTACTACAACAAAACGAGTAAAAAGAGTATACTAGAATAGTTAAGAAGAATTCACTAAAATGTTGTCAAGAATCTACTATATTTGAAAATTCTACAGTCATAATAATAAAGAGTATTTATTTACAAGAAATACTATTTCGTTTAACCGAGTTCCTGAAAGTGCCGGTGGGTTTGCGTTAGAAGTGAATAAGTTCTAAACATGCCATAACATTTTAAAATTTTCACTGTAATGCCTCACTTATTTTATCATGAAATGGAGCATACGTACATGTAATTGGCTATCTAATTGCTTAATCCTAACCTAACCTAACCTACGGGCGTCCAATTCTGCATCTTTGGATTTTTTTAAAATTTAGCAGGTGTGGGAATCAAATGCGTAATATCCGTCCCTAAAGTACGCAAGCCAATCTTTCGGCTGCCCGAGAGACTTACATATACTTAATTTTCTCTCAATGTTTTTTATAAATTTAATATAATCTATTACTTAGCAGAGTAAGTAAGTCATTTTTATTTCATATACCACCAATTATATCAAATTAACGATCGTGCGATTGTATACGTATTTGTATGCCACGATGATGACGTCTTTTGAATGGTATATTTTAAATGTTTCTATAAAATCGTTTTTTTTATATCATATCACAAATAGGAGTTTTTGATCCAACGCGTTTTCGCTCACTACAAAGTAATTATTATTTTTTCACTTATATTATAATTGCCATTTTCATATATATAATTATAATTGATGGCCGAGCGATCTTATTCCATAATACTTCATGTTTTCTTGTCTTCTCAATAGCCAAGAAGTTAGCGTGCGCGCTTTGGAGTCAGAGATTACAAGTTTAGTTTTCATAGCTGTTGGATTATTTAAATTAAAATATAAAAAACCAAATGCCTAACATGAAAAACAAGCTTAAAGTAAATTCTCGTGAAAAAAAACTGTAGATGCGGAAATCCAAATACTCCATTATCTAAAATAGTTATCTTTACAGTGTTAATATCTTTACGCTCTATTTTAAGAGAGGATATAGTATAAAAAAAAAACAATGTTTTATTACTATTTCTACATTATTGATTTTGGTATATTTTATAATAAAATGCAACTGTCTTTCGCAAAATCATTCACAATTACTGTAACCTACAGCAAAAATATATGAAAGGATATAATTTGACAGAGATGCTTCGTATTGATTAATTAATTAATATTACTTGGCACTTATTTATTACTTTGAATACAAATATTGATTAAAAATAAAATAATAGTAATAATAATTTTGCCAAAATATTTATTGTTACTGCCGCAAGTGAAATTGCTAGTTATGAATCCCTGTTGGCCCAAGGGAATTTCCCGACACGCTTCTTTGTAAAGAGTTGCTTTTCTGAGCTACTGTTTCGCAAACGACAAATTAGACTCGTTAGGTTTATTGAGTCGGTCTGATGGGGATGCCAAATAGCATGGATACCGAACTATTGTGTAATAAAATCATAATAATACAAATAAAAATACATTTATTATATTTAACATACATGATACTACATCACAAGATTATTTTTACCGTTATTTATATATCGACTGTAGAAAAGAAAAATGAGTATACGCACATGTAACAAATTTTACAAGAGGCATTATAACGTTTATTTAATGATCAATATTTTTGACTGATGGTGCTTGATGGAAATTGATTTTAAATTATTTAAAACAGGTAAACTTCCATATGTGAGATCACTGTTAGTGACCAGGGTTTCGAAAACTTAGAATATTAGTAAGTATATTATATGTTTGCTCACTGCCCACATATAATATAGCCTGAATATGCCGAAAGCCGAAACCCGGGTCGCTTAAATGGAATTAATTTTGGAAGTTTATTAGTTTTAAAAAGTTTAGAGTTTATTTAATGATTTTGGGCCAAAATCAAAATATGAAATAGGCACAACCGTGATATGCACGAAGACTAAAAACTAATGATTAAAAGCTGGTGTTTAATTTACCTAGTCAGACATTATTTGATAAATTATGTAAGAAAACTCAAATAAATCGATGCGGTAGGAGCTCTTTTTCCTTGTTTCAAATTTACAGGCCATCCTTTTTTAAAACTTTGAAGGTAAATTTAAAGCTAATATGACATTTACAGCTTAAATCATGTCTATAGAACGTGACTTAAGTTGTATACATTGTAGTTCTCGACAATAATATATTTAAAAAAACTGAGGATCAGTTAAAATAAAACTGAAGTATTAAAGTTACTGATATTATGAAGTTTATTTCAAATTACATTAATAAGTATCAATAAATTTGCATGATTTATTTTTAAAATTAACAAGAATATCTAGCACGATTTTTATATTTTTTTTGACATTTAATGACAATCACTATTTTAAATATATAATACATTTGATAGTTTTAAAAAAATATATTATGTAAAAAACATTCAAAATACAGTCAAAAATATATTTGTTTAATATTCTTCACATAAAAAGATAGTTTTTGAATATCAACGCTCAAATATAATATTAAATAATTAATTACTTTTTTATATTGATAGTGTCATTTTTAATTATTTATGGATTTGTTTAAGTTGCCATCAGTTGGCGATGGATGTTGTTCAACATTAACCCGGGGGTCTACTAACGAGAATAATTCATTATGAAAAGAATACGGTGAAGCATACCGCGAGTAACTAAATTGTGGAATAAGTGAACACGCCATAGGATCATTGTTCTTCATCAGCGAGGCTTGGTCCTCCGCTTTCTTTCGCTGAACAATTGAAAAGTTTTAGTAGATAATCTGCTTAATGCGAAAAATATTGTTTACTTGATGGAAAGCCATTATAATAAATTATGTACTTCTGTGTTTTGTTTGAATATTTAATGTGAAAAATCGAGACCCGCCAGATATTCTCGAGTCGTTTATACAAGAATTGCTGTAGAAAATTATACAGAAAAATGCGTATAATAAATCAGGATTTAAATAGATACAATTTTAAATCTGGGAACTAATGCTTAAAGCACCGACATCAAATATAATATATCAATTGTTCAGTTTAGATGATTGTTTATTTCTCATCAATATTACACTTCGTAAATATCTGGCTATATTTATAAATGTATGATATAAATGTTTATTATATTTAAGGATTTTGTAGTTTTTTTCAATTTGTATTAAGAGAAGGAATTTTTTAAATATGTTTTTTTTTATACCATGTTCATTCCCAAATTGGAACACTACACAGTGTGAAGATATCCACTTCAAAAGTGGAGTAAATGGATATTCGTAATGTGAAAACGTCTTGACAGATTATTTTTTTATGAGAATTGTATTTCAAAAAATTTCTCGATCTAATAGGGTATCTAGTCCTGCATTTTTAGATTTTTTTAAATCTGAGAAAAGGGGAATCGAACCCGCATTCCTCAAATTGCGCATGCTACCAACTACGCTAACCGGGGAGACACAATACAAGATAGAATAGCCAGGGCATAAAGTTGTATACCATAAATTAAATATTAACTAAATGGATGTTAACAATATTAAAACTAATAGTAAAAGATCATTTTTTCGTTTTAATCTTTGGATTTAAAAAAAATATATGTGGTTAAAAGATTTTTTGCCATTAACGCTACTTAATCTATCACCAAATTAAAAAAGAAAAATTATTATTCATAAAACTTTCTTTTTGTATTGATTTTAATTATCAAAATGTATTTTGAATATTATGGAACAAGTGCGACATATATTTACGTTTGACTGAATTATTTTATTTAATTTATAATTGTGATAATAATTTTCTGACATCACCGCTTTCCGGTATGAGACGCAAACAGGTAATCATAAATTATATGGTAGACAGTCTAAAAGAAAAAACATAAGTTCGCCTCGTTTGTATCGCTCAATATTACTTACTTTAACATATTATCTTGTCGATATATTTAATTTCGAATTCTCAACAAACGCTCGCTTTCTTTTTTGAAATTACCTTTCCTCGCTGCTTAAGAAAACAAACAACGTATTCAAATTTCGTTCATCCTCTTCCTCTTACTTGGTAATTGTAAGATCTAACGAATCAATAAGACTCCCTCTTCTTTGATGACTTCTATTGAATAACTCTGTCAAATTGTTATACTTGTATTTAACAGATTTTCTTGAAATAGTTAAACTTTAAAACTTGAATCAGAACGAACTCACCTATTTATAGCGTTATCCTATTATAAAAATCAAAATACCTTTACATATATTTTTATGTCTATAGAACTTTGATTGAATGTCAACATCAATCAATTAAAAAATTAAATATTATTGAGTAAATTGGCATTTTCAAATTATTTTGGAAATCGATTTTAAAAGATAACTCAATAGTCCACCTGGTGGTTAGCGCATGTCTTCGATACTGAAGACTGCGGGCTTTGATCGCATATTTGCTAAATATTTGTTTATTTAAAAATTTAGAACTGATTTGGGTGATTGGCTGATAACCTTCCTTCGTAAAAAATACCAATATAAGTTTTTAGATGAGGGTAATTACTTTTCTAGTAAGGACATTTTCGCATTTTAGATATCCAAATGCTCTATTTTTGATAACTTACATGGTGAATTTCAAGGAATAGTAAAGTTTACTTTAAAACTTTACTTTACTTTACTTAAAGTTACTTGTGAAAGTAAAAAAAATCATTTTCCCGACGTAGAAATCATTATAATCTATTATAAACATTAGAATGTGAAGAATCATATAATTATACTCAATTTTCAGAGAGTACATAGTTCATTTTTCGTAAATCATTTTTTTCTAACGTCTTTCCGAAAGCCTAAAGGTTAGTTTGGGTTAAGTCACCCTTGTATCCAAGGATTGCGGGTTCAATTCTCACATTGTCGATTTTTTTTTAAATTTTAAATTATCAGAATAAATGCTTATTTCTTTAAATAATTATCTGGCAACCAATTATCGTTACAAAAATAATCTGTCAACACATGTTTTTACATTGCGGAGATCCATATACTTCACTTTCTAAGCAGACATCTTCAAACCGTGTAGATCCACACGATTTAATTTCAGAGCGCATAAAAAAGTCTACAGTAAAACATAATTTCCTCAAGTATGTTATTTCAAACATGATTCATATTGACGAATAAATGAAAAGAGTAACTCAATAATGCAATATATTGTGAAATACAATTAAGATATTATTAAAAAAAGATAGTTGACAATCTAAATAATAAATTCTCACGTATAGGAGTGTCTTCCTAAGGGTGTCATATCTACTTAAATTTCGGAATTCATAAATTATGATACTGTATAAAATACAGTGTGTTTCAGATGAATTTGGAAGCTGATACTATAAAAGCAACTTCCCATACGGGCGCGTCTTATTATATGAGAAAATTACAATGTCAGTTTTTTTACGACGCGTGCTTAGACCTGCATTTTTCGGTTTTTCGTACATAGTCATAAATACTTAATTCAATCCAACCAACATGTGTTATATAAGAGCCAAAGTGCCATTTTGGGAAGTAATAAACCTTCACACGTTCTTATTAAAATCACCAGATGGTGAATATACGAGAAATTTTCTTGTTTTTTTCTTACGCGGATATTTTTTGAACTTAGTAAGTAAAGCCGTGATTAATTTTCATGTTTTTTTCTTCTCCGAGTAAATCTTAGGCCTTAAGGAGTAATTTTTTTCTTCATAAACTTCATAATCATTATATTTTTAAATAATGAATATGTATTTTTTTTAATACTTTCAAGTACACATTAAAATTATAAATATCAATTGAATAGATGCCTAGATATTAATATTACGTATCAATTGATTTTTATAAAAAATAAAAATAAAAATCACACGTTGAATAATGTTAAAAAAATACATTTTTGAACTTCTATAAAATGATTCATATTTTTGACTGATAGTGCTTGATGGAAATTGATTTTAAATTCTAAATTATTTACAACTGGTAAACATCCATATGTTAGATCACTGTTAGCGACTCGCGACTGCCCACATACAATGTACTGATGATGCCAAAAGGCGAAACTCGGGTCGCTAACAGTGATCTATCATATGGAAGTTTACTAGTTTCAATAAATTTAGAATTTTCTATAAAATGTATATCTTATATATTACACGTATAATCTCATTAGTGGTCGTGATGTAACCATTCGTACTTCGATGTCAATGATTGTGAATTTGATTCTCACAGGTGTATAAAGATTCGAATTGAAAATAAAAACATACAGAGTTGAGGGCTTAATGGATTGATCAATTAGTTAAAAAAGTAATATCAGTAGAAAAACGCATTTATGTTGAAAAAATGCTTCACTTTCAAATGGATTTGCTAAATATACATAAAACTTTATCTAAATTTGATACCAAACCAAAATCTGATAAAACATTCGTCTTCAAGTGAGTTGATTACCAACCCATTACAAATCTTAAGATATTTATTAAGTGATATTAATCTGTTATTTACAAGCCTATTACATTAATAAACAAATTGAATTATAAAAAAAATCTATCAATAAATATTTTTAGCAGATTTTTAATGTTATTTTTAAAAGATTTTTTTCTATTTTAAGGGGAAACATCGTACCATTTTCCTGCTATATAAAGCAACTGTATTCGAGAGTTTAATTACAAGTAAATCATTAGCAATATGATACTGAAACGAGTTATTCTGAATAACACCACTTAAAAGGACGAAAATATCTTACTCTTCAGATAAAAGTTGCCGTACGAAATGAATTAATTATTTCTTATCCAATTTTAGAAATAAAATCATATAATTAAATATGATTTCATAAAATCATAACGTGGGTTATATTTTCATTTAATTATGCTTTTAAATAAAGGATATGTCGAACTTATTTTTAAAGATATAAACTCTCTTTATTGTAATTATATTTCTAATCGAAATATTTTTTTTGTCTATTAAATGTGCCTTTAATTATGCGTATTGCAGAGTTTTAATATCGAGAAGCGATCTAATTTATTCGACGGGAATATCTCGGGAGTAAATATAAATTACCCAAGACTTAGGTCACTACGAACTTAAGTATGCTGAAATTTTATGGACTATTTAAAGATGTCTTGTCACAGTCTGAAAATTTCCATGCCACAAATGGACTATTGAGTGTGAATTATTAATTTTTCACAATGTGAAGACATGGCCTGACATATTTTTTCACGAAAACTACTTGCTATATTAAAGATACAGTCATGCATATTTGGATTTTGATAAATTTAGTAACTGTCGAAATCGAAACTTCAATATTATGCTTTTCGCACGTTAACTTTTCCGATAGTGGAAAGATAAGAAGTTGTATTTTTATTCATTTATACATAGTTTTACTCTGTATTTTTTATCAATATTATAATTTATAATTAAAACATTTTAAATTGCGTTCGTTAACAAATTACATATTTTTTGAGAACGTCCAAGCTCTGTTGACAATCAATGTAAAGCAAAGATCCCTCTGACCCTGTTGCCTGAAGCTGGTGTTCTATTTGGTGAAATCCGGAAGTACGCATTACGCTCGTAGGATTAAGCTTTGGGAGAACACAAAGCAGAAAGCTCTTCTTATAACCCATCAAGTATACGTATAGAGCTTTTCAACGTTTCATCAAATATATTCGTAGTAACTGCTGGTTACCCATTACCTTTAAAATATAATTCAATTTCTTTCTAGTAATAATGAATATTAATTATTTCTAAATCATTTTTAGATAATAATGAATCACCTGCCATGTTTTAGTAGGTAATTTCATACGTTTATAAATATCTGCGAATCAGATCTTTTCTCAGTCTCGGTATCTGTATAAAAATATATATTTATTGCGTTTATGATTGAAATTCATGACCATTACTTACATCCTATTATATATGATTCAGTATCTTATTAGAAAGTCTTTTTTATGCAATTTGTTCACATCTTTCTCTTAAACTACCGGTAAATCTGTCCCATTCGCTGGATGAAAAACGTTTTTGCCATAATGTACATTACCTATTTTTCATTTGTACACTAATCTTAACGAAGGAATATTTAAATATCTTGAATTTTACCAGAAAATAGAAGATTTTTAAAAATGTATAGTAGTTTGAGATGAATACTCGAGAGGTTGGCATGCGTGACTGAATTTTTAAAATTTTATTCAAAAATAATTTCATTTGTTTAGTAATTTACACTTGGCTTCCACGAATTATAAGTGTTTCCACTATTATTTTCCGAAAAAGCGCTACGAAAAAGCTCTCCGCCCACCGTTAAAACGCCCAGAATGTCGACGCTTATAAGAGATGCGACAAAAAGTTTAGCGTCGACATTTTTCGCTACAAGCGACACGGCGAAGCTTACTGTGGAATACTTATTTGATTTTTTCTTGATCATTTGCAAAAAATATTATTTATCGGCTGGCTTTAAATTCTAAAAAAATATTTAAATATTGACTTGAAATTATTCAGCATAATTAGAGTTTAAATAAAATCGATTGGATTTAAGCATGGCAATACAACACTGAATAATTAAATATATTCAGGCCAACAAAAAGCAAAAGGACGTAATCGACTCAAAAAAATTGAAATGTACCAAAAACGTTTATTTAATTATTTTGTATGAAATTCAAAGTACATGAAGACTAATAAAGTGGTGATTTATTTACCCTGATTTTACTAGAATTATTTCAATGTCATTGATATGGAGGAAGTCGTGTTTCCTTATCGCAAAATGAACAGGCCCTTCTTTTTTTTAAATAAAAAGTTTAATTAAGATTTGTCCTCCCGGCTAGCGTAGTTGGTGGATTGCGCTTTTTGGGAGCTTCACTTTGGAAGCAAACATGGTATAAAAAAATTAAGATTCTAACTGGATAAAACCCTTTTGATAGAAAATTATTTGTATGGTCTGCATTTTGATTACCGAAAACATTTATTTTGAAGCTACAGTCGATATATTATTTATTTGATACAAGTGACAAATTTTTCTTTTTACCAAATCTTGGTATTTTCATATTGATTGACTGAGTGGTTTTACAAAATAAAAAAAACAAGAAAAATAATTTTTCTATTTCAACCTAAATATTATTTACTTTAATACTGCGAATTTCATTGAAATTTAAATAAAAGTCTGTTAATTTTTTTTTTTTTTGTTAAACAATTAAATTATATCAATTATATCCAGAATCTTTTTTGTTTTTTTGGATGATTATTAAGGCAGCAATTCTGTCAAGTTAAAATCTATAAATATATTTTTTCTTTTGTGGAAATAGACAAACAAAGATTTTTTTATTTTTACATAAGTAAGTGTAAATTGAGGTCAAAGTTGTGCGTTGCGATTTTTTTTTCGAAAATCAAAATATTTCCATTAATAACCACCAACATTTATTTCGAAACGTAAAATATTTGATATTATCAAAATGTCAAGTCACTCGCATCTCTCGTCATGGCATTTAAATAAACAAATAGCCAGGTGGATTTGTTTTCGTGACAAGTAAATTGTTTGATCAAAATGATTAACCTCCGTGTACCCATAACAAATGCTTTTTTTTACTTGGTTGAAATTACCGCAGAACGTTGTAAAAAAATGTTTAAATAATGATAAAACTAGACTAATTCAAATGCAAATTAAATTCGAACCGCCGGCTTAAAAAAACAGATACATTTTTCCAACAACAACAGCAAAAACGAAAAATACAAACGCCATTCCTAACAAAAAGCTTTTGCTCATTTAATGCTTTCTAAATTTACATTTGAAAACATTTTCCGTCATTGTTGAGTTTTGACAGAAAGTGAACATAACAAATTTAACGTTTTTAATTCTCGCTTACAAATTTGATAAGCACTCCTTGAATAATTATACAAGAGTTTTTTTTCTTCATTTCTCTACCAGAAATCTATGTTTATGTAAATTTGCAATCGGTGTTACTAAAAAATATGCATCATATTATATATTAAGTTTAGCTTACGTTCACTTCTCTCATAGAACTTTCATTTTTAAACATGCATTCTGATAAAACAGCGTGTAACCAAAATTATCAACAATCAGTAAACCTATGACCACTTTTCACGTCCTTATATCTGTTGCATTATAATAAGCTATAGCAATTTAGCGAACATAACATAAAACAACTAAAAATTATCCAAGAGCAGCTTTCCAAGATTGGTTTATACCACCCGAGTGTACATAATTCGTATTTTAACTAACCCATAGCTACTATATAAACTTTTACATAACTAAACTATCGAAGAGACTTATCTTTTAAATCATATTTACGATGTTTACGAAATATACTTGTAGTGTAATGTATTTGACAGGAATAATAAACAAATTATGCAGTCAATAGAAATATTATAATTAGCTCGTCCAGAGTACAATTAACTAGGCCATGTGGTGCGTATAGCTCTATAAATTATCAATTTGACTTGCTTATTATTCAAACTAATTATATTTTGATTAATATTACTTAAATGATGAGGAAACCTTACTATTTAATAACCCATGCTATCGGAAAATCTGAATTGTGTTTTATTATAATGATTCTAAAAATTATAAATGTAATAATTTGAGAATACTATGAAATGTACATATTTCAGTAATCTCATGTTTTCATAAATATTGAGTTCTGAAATAACATGCTTTTGGTGTAAATTATCTACATTTACATGTATATAAACATCTAATTTTGTTCTTTTAAAATTGACGTATCAATTTCCATTGGGTCGTTAACGTAGTATTGATTTTCGTAACACATTTTGTCACATTTCCCAAAGTTTCCCTTTATAAAGTTTTCACATAATCACCGGTAAAGCTATTTTCACATACTAACATACAACAACATACTAATAAACAATGTCCATTTAAGGGTAAACGTATTATATTCGACGTTTATGATTCTCCACACAGTAACAATGAAAGCCTAAAAATTTATAGCTTTACTAAGAGCTAAAAAGCTTTTTTAGAACATAATATTTTGTATCTAAGTATTTTCCTTCAAAGTAAAAATGTTTTCTCTATTATGTTGGGGCTTAAGTGAAAACAGCCATATCATAGATTTATAACGATATGGATTTGGAAGTCAATAGCCTTTTATGTTAGTAATATTGAAACAGATTTCTGTGTTTCAGAAGTACAGTGGCTTTCAGAGATTGAAAACTTTTTATCGACAGGTTTTTGGTTAAATATTCTGAATACATAATTAATAAAATATTATTTTTTTGTATTTTTAATTTAGTATAAGTTTTCTTCTTATTTTTATGTAACAAACTACCGTAAAGCTTTGTTCATTATGTTTATAGCAGTTTTATTAAATATTTCTTAATGATTTATTATCTAAAACTTATATTTATATGTATTTAAGGCCAGCATGATAGATTTATTTGACTAATGGTGCCCATACACCTACAGTCCACCTGAAGTCCGGGCACAATTATTCCAAGGCAATGATTAGAATTGACTGTAATATGTGGCCTGCCCTAATCCTTATCTTTGTCTTGGACTGACAGTCCCTGCACTGCGCGTGGACTGTAGGTTTATGAGTACCATACGCCTACCGTATATACAAATTAAATAGCGTTTTACATTACTTCATTTGAAATTATTCAGAAGAATTTAATGTGTTTAATACTAAGTAGTTCGATAATACTATGTTATTCAATTTAAAAAATGGTTTCTTATTCATGCATCATATACCATCTATGCACCTTTTTTCCAGGTCTGTATACTCTTATAGTCTCTTATACTCTCAAGAGTGCACTACAGGTCTTCTAAAATAAATTGATATTTTAAATTTGCTAACATTTATTGCGGCGAAACTATAGTAGACGTTTATGTTTTCTGTCATTGCACGAAGTAAATTGTAAACAAATTTCAACATTTGCAAAACTGAAAATGTCAGTATTGGATACTCTTAATTAAATCAGTGACATTACAATAAAAAAACGATGAGATTTTCATATTTTATTTATTAAGTATAATAATTTAAGTAAGTATTATTTAATCTTTTTGACATTGCTTACGGAAATAAATACATGATAACTTTCAAAAGTAATGTGTGTGATGTGAGAATTACGTAATACTCACTATACGAACAATTACTGATTTAAAAAATATTTATCTCTGATTTATAACCTTCAATTTTCTATAACGAATAAAATCTTCGATAAGCTCACATTAAGCCATTGAAAAGTGGCATAAAAAATGATAATAGCAAAATGGAAAAACGTCTTTCAAAATAAAATTTTATTCAAATCGTTACCCCAAGAAGCTATCTACCCGTTACTTCACCCACTAAAGTGTATTATATCTTACGAAATTGTTATTGATAAAATCCAGTACGCTATTCGTGCGAGGTTCAAGTTGTTTCTGAAAGCTTAGGGTACAAGTATTGGGTGAACTTTAAGTGTTATCCCAAATAGAAAATTACCGATTATGAGGCTTATGTACGGGAAAGTTAAGCTGTTTTAGCCCTTGTCGGTATTCGGCTGTTATTGATTTAATAACTGTATTTTGGTTTGCGTAAATGTTTGATGCAAATTTATTACAAATTAACAATATGATTAACCATTTATTCCAAAAGATCGAATTGTATTATTACTAAAATTATATTAGTAAAAACAGTAACAATTTTACGAACACTACATTTTTAAAATAAGTTCTAATTAACATGTACATACTTTTTCACTTGTTATAAATATATGTTTTATTAATTTAATATATATATTTCATCAAATGAATGAAAAATTTTATCTAAAAATAGCGGAATCAACAGAATGAATATTTTAATCAAAAGTTGTATATGAATATGTAATTTAAATGTTAGTTATTTATTCTATATAATCAGTGACTTAGCTGTAAATAGAAAAGTAGTTGGTCAATATTTAAATTATAGCCCTCTTCCCTCTTTTTCGTTGTATCAAAGAAAATATCTTTTAATGTTAATGTAATGTAATTTATGTTTTCAATAAAATGAATCATATTCTAGTCAAAATATTTGTTCTGTTTGAAAAGTGAGTGTGATATAAAAAAAAAATCCCGCCATGACTTCATTACACTACTGAAAAGAATAGTTTTCCATGGAAAAAATATTGGAGAATATCTTATAAACGTTGTCTAGTTCTAATTAAATGATTTAGAGCTACGTAATATTTTTAATTATTTGTTTTCATATAACAACCAGATGGTTTCTTTTTATAAGCTTTTATTTAGGTTAGCTTTGGCGGTAGCACATCTTGCCGGTTCGCCTCATCGCTAGATTATTGCCATTTTTTAACTATCACATATTTTTATACCATGTTCGGTCCCAAAGTGGAATATATGGATATATACAGTGTGAAGATATCCACTCCAAAAGTAGAGTATATGGATCTCCGCACTGTGAAGACGTCTTTACAAATTATTTTTCGCGAGAATTATTTGTCATACAATTGCTCAACTCAGTGAACATCCATCCATCCTGCATTTTTAGATTTTTAAATAAAAATTCGAGAAATGGGGAATCGAACCCGCACTCTCAACTATACTACCGGGGAGACACATTTATTGATCGTATTTAATAGTTCCACTCTTGACAATGGATGGTGAATTACTGAAATACTATTTAAACTAGCTAGTATAAACATTATGTGAAAATGTCTTTATCGTGTGATAAATGAATATGTAAAATTGATATTATAAATGTTGTATATAATGATTGATTACTTCAATCATTAGTTTTTCAAAATTTTAAAGGGGCCATTTTTTTATTGACAGAAGTTTTGTTTGTAAGGTTTTATAGCATGAAATGATAGATTAGAGCATTAGAGTGTGACTAAAGCGAGGATGATCATTTTCAGCGTAAGGCTTTACTCACAGTGGCAATTATATCCAGTAGTGCCTAAATCTACATTTTCGCTACCCGTGTCCATTTCCATATGTATTATACAGTAATGTGGCAGTGAGTGTAATTTGCATTTGCCATTCAAGCCGGCGTGTGACCGCAGCCTAATGAAACACATCTGTAGCCAATGAGAGGCGGCGAAGCCACGCATTGCTTCTAAAACCTCGAAAGAGTCACATGTGACAATTAATATTACTGAAAAGTTACATAATATTAGTGAACCTGTCAGAATGTCAAACCATACACGTGTCTTCAATAAGAATTAGATCACATTATTTGCCACCACTAAATCACAGTAGTATGATGATTTTTTTGCTAGTTGTTTTGTCTTAATAAGATATTTCAAGATTTTCCCCAAAGCAAACTTAGCTGAATTTTGTAGGTTAATGTTTAATATGTACAATCAATTTATTCTTCAGTATGTTATTCTCAAATAGTTATTTTAAATTACATATACTATATTTTTTTGATTATATGAAAATTCTATAAATTGAAAGCAGAATAATTGCTTACTGAAAAAACTTCTTTCATGGTTTGCTGTTTCATATTTCAAGAGCTCATATTCCAACATTATATTTTTACACAAACACAGCTTCATCCATGGAAGGATATTTGACCGAATAAAAAAATATGATTCAAATATCACATCAAGTATTTTAAATAATAATTTTTTGTATTATTTAAGTCATCATACCAAAGTAATTCAACGTCTTCATCGATTCATTGATATTATACCATAAATGTATATCCTTACTATTTTTGCAGATTTATATCAAATAAATCATATATTTTTGTAACATATATTATAGTATTTCC
Source organism: Rhyacophila evoluta (assembly GCA_022683975.1). NCBI lineage: Eukaryota > Metazoa > Arthropoda > Insecta > Trichoptera > Rhyacophilidae > Rhyacophila > Rhyacophila evoluta. Next base: position 20,295 of record JAGVSQ010000360.1, read on the forward strand.
ATGGACAAAAAAAAACACTTTATATTTACACATTTTGATCATCACTGACTAGGATCAAATAGCAATTTATTTCAAAATTAAATATACATCTCTTTGTGAGAATTTTTTATGCAAACTGCATGTTTTTCATATTATTCGCATCATTCGCTGGGTATAAAAGAGTTTTGCAGATAATATTAAAGTTGATATGAAACACTGCAATAAAGCATATACACAAAGCTCCTCTTTAAATTTTAAATCCCTATTATTATTATTTTAATTCTTTTTACCTAAGAGTTTAATAATATCAAATTTTCATTTGGCAGATATTTGTACAGTCTCTTATATTTTTCTATTTTACGAAGGAAATTTTAACGCTGAAACTTTAAGTCGTAAAAAACGTTATTAAACTGTCATTAAAATTCATAGTATGCAAAAAATGGCGTTAAAAGTTCCATGAAATCTAAATACTTATAATATGTCTGATACCAAAACGACAAAGTTACCCTTGGTATAATATTATAGAAAACCCATACATAAAAAGTGTTGGTTTAAAGCCAGACATTATATTATGATGTTAATATTAAAGTTAAAACACTTTATACTTTTTCGTCATCATACCATATATGAAGGAATCCAACAATAAAAGGATGTGTTTGAAGTAAATATGGTTACCAATTTCATCTTTACCGTGAACAAGGAGACTATCAATTAAAAAATGCACAAAAAACTGTATATCGAATAAAGAGTCGTCGTTTGAAATGTTAAAGTAAAAAAAAACATAAAAAATGGAAACTTTATATATTGACCTTGGAAAAAAAGGACATAACCCAAACAATTTTTTTTGCAGAAGGAACAAAAACGTCTATTTAATGATTTTGGACCAAAGTCAGAATATTATAAAAGACATATATAAAGACATGGTGTGGAAGTGCACGGATACTGACAATAGTGTTTAACTGGCCAAATTCTCCTAAAAGAGTATAGTTGGTAGTGGATTTTAAAAATCCGAAAAATGCAGGACTGGGTATTTGTCTGATAATTCGGGAAATTTTGGTTTGATTCTCCATCTGCCGAATTTTTAAAATCCGAAAATGCAGGACTGGATGCCCATTAGGTTGAGTAATTGTCTGACAAATAATTCTCGTGAAAAATAATCTATCAAGACATCTTCACATTACGGAGATCCATATGCTCCTTTTTTGGAGTGGATATCTTTACACTATGAAGATCCATATGCTCTACGTTGGGAGTGAACATGGCATAAAAAAATAAAAAAATTGATATACTATTTATAACTTATTGAAAAAAAACCAATAAAATTGATGTTTTGGATTTCATTTTTCTTTGTCACAAATTGACTGCTAACATATATTTTTGAGGGTCCAATTTCTACAACATAAATGAATTATTGATAATTATAACCAATTAAATTAAAACTTTTTTTTTTTTTGGATTTTGTGATGTTTTATTTCACACATAAGAAATGAGGTATATTTTTATGAAAACATTTTTCTGCTAATTCGTTTAGTTCATTTTCCACTTTGCGAACGGCAAAGCATCAAAATACTCCGCTATCTGAATGTTAAGTAGTGTTTTTGCCTAAAACAGCTGAAAAAAATATAAAGTGGGTTTTTCGGAGAGATTAACAAAGAGTTATATTAAGGTATTAAATTTTTTTTCCAAAAATGATTCTTAATGTTTAACCTAGAAATTTTATAAAAGCTTAAAAAATAAGCCGTGAAATATTTCCAAAGAACTACATTATAATGATTACGACTGATTAAAATTTTTACAGATGATTTATTTCGTTTGAAAACAAATATCTACATTGAAATAAAAATGATGATAATTATATTACAATATTTGAAATCAACTTGAAATATTTCTCATTCAAATATTGCTATATTTGAATGAGAAATATTTCAAGTTGATTTCAACGCTATCATTATTATTATCTATTACTTTTCATCAACATATTATAAACGTCTAACAGAATGCATCGCACGCCATAATCCAGTTTTTTAGCATGTTCGCTCCGAAAATGAACTACGGGTATATAAATCTATCAGTATGAAAGTGTTCAAGTTGACACATTATTTTGATCCACTACTGGATAGAGTTTCTAAGATACTCCTAAACTAACAGCACACATGTAGTAAAATTAGTCATATTAAGGATTCTAGTGTAATTAACATAATAATTCTTGGAAACAAAACTCAATCATATTACAAAAGAGTTTTTAGGTCTTACTGCCTGTTGGTGGATAGTGAGTGAAGAGTACTTTTATATTATTTATCCAAAGATACTGATTTTAAGATCTTCACACATTACGTGGTCCACATACAAATCCTTGTGGCTTAAATGATGTCATTGTCAAATAAAATATTAACCAATATCAATAGAAATAACTATTTCGTATTAAATCTAGGACCGATATGTACGGGTACGTATCAAATAACGTTGGTATGTATGTAAAAGTATCTTACATAAGAATGAACGGTGCTACTGCATTTCATAATGGTAGAAAAGAAGTATTCAAAGCGTTTAAATATGGTTAATTGTCTGTAAAGGGTATCTGCCTGGACATGTCGTCTTTTTTGTTTTTTTTTTTATTTTAGAATTTTTGCGCACTTATTTCATGTTATTTCACTTTTAATGCATGATGAAATAATTTTTGTAGATATTTACAATGATTGATCAAGTAAATTTTTCATAATTCGAATTTTAAAAAAACATTTTTATTGAATACTAAGGAGTGAGAACCGTAGCTTTTGGGACAGTAAAAATAAGTATAACTATAAATAAATCTAAAAGCTTTTGAATTAATGTAATTTTATGAAATATTTCAATTGCTTTGATGTATTTTGTAAATAATTTTAAAGGTTAATATATAATTAAACCTTTCACATATAATTATATAAATTATTATCCATCCCTCAATTAATAATATTGGCAATTTAAATTAAACCACTTCAAGAAAATATACTGTGTTGTTTCTTGGCAAACTGACTTCGAGAAAATTCTTAAAAAAACAAACAATTTTATTTTTGTTTGCAAAATGGCCGCATTTTTGGATGATAAATATTACCGTAGTATTAAAGCTATTTTTTCCAGTCGGTAATGAAAGCCATTTATCTTTGTTTGAATCGTTTTTCTTAATATCCGTTTTTTCTTCTGTTTCGTAATGAAACATAAATAGATACGATTATTTGTTACGATATTTTTCCTAAAGCCTGTGAAAATTAAATTTTTATTTCAATATAGTACTTCAGCATACACAATTATTTCACGATTTTTTTAAAGACTTGCGGCCTCATTAAAAAATACATTAGAGTGAAAATTATTTCTATTTTTATATTAAAATATACGTGAATTTTTTAAAACTTATTATAATACCTTCTTTTCCATAAAATGTGTGTGACATTTCAAAAGTACTCTTTATTTAAATAACCTTTCACCTTTAAACCAACTTTTTATTCAAAGCAAACCATAAAATCTGAAGCGCAGGTGTTTTGGTATGATTTACTTAATAACTGTTGTTATATTAATATTGTACCTTCCATTTTTAGATGCTTAAAGATAATCACGATCATTCATTTGAATTAACGAATGGTGTATTAATTTAATATTATATAAATATCGAAGTTCAAAGTTCATACAAAGTTATCGTGTGCTTTCAAAAAAAATACGGAAGTTTGACGCCATTTGTTTTCAATAAACACAAACAAACAGATAATATACAAATACATGTTTATTAAAAATAATAAAAATATCGATTTTCATATACCATTTATAGTATAGTATAGTATTTATTCGATTTCTTTTTAAGATAGATTGGAAGTTTTCATCGTAAGTAGACTTTTTGGAATTGTGTGTAAACAAGTGATATATCATATTGGTCGTCCGTATAGATAGAATAGATGATTCTGTCAAGATTGTGGAGATCATTTTATTTATTTTAGATTGATTCATAAAAATATCTGTAAATAGAATAATAAAACAAATCTAATTCACACTTATAAAATATATTATATATAATATTAAATCAAAAACTTTGAACAAAAAATAATTATTAATCGAACATAGATACATTAAGCTGGGTATTTAAAAGTTTATAAAAACATATTTTTAACATAATTATACTATTTTTTTTTCTGCATAAACGTGTTATGCAATTTAGTATATATGCGACTATTTAACTACTGTGAAATTAATTGAAGCCATGTAATATAAGTTGTATGAAGAATATATTATAATCTATTGAATGAATTCGAGTATAATATTTTAAAAGTGGTATTTTAAAAACACATTCAACTATATTACTGTGATGGTCATTTATTAAAAAATAAGAGATGGATTAAGCTTTTTAGATTATGTGTATAGTTCAATAAATTAGATCTCATAGAAACTGTTCATTTTAGAGAATATATTTTTAATAACGATTGAAGAGAGATGCTAACTGTGAATATTGATTATAAAATGGTATGGCTATGTCTTTATTAAATAAATGAGAAAATATTTTATTTAATTTTACATATGACTATAGATATTTATTTTAAGCAAAGTGACTGAACTAATATAATTTGGTTTTTCCAATGGCCGAGTAGTAAACATGTGCAAATATTGAAATATTGTTTGACAATAAAAACTAGAGATGATACGTTTTCATATTGTAGAGCTCAATATGTTCCATTTTCGGAACGCAAATAGTATTATACATAATGGAAAAAATGTTATAAAATGTCTTTAATTGTAAATAATTAATTATTATTTATTTACTTCTTACTTTTAAAACAGACATATACAAATAGTATATGTGATTATAACGATTTATTTGTTGATTGATAGTCAGTTGTTAAAAAACGAAGTAAACGGCTACAGCTTGAGTAAAAATTTATTTGATATGACAGATTAAATTTAGTTTTCTTAATTTGACTTACGATGGAGTCTACTCGAGTATTAAAATGCTTTACTCTACGGCCTAGTATATTTAAAAAAATCCTTCTAATTTTATTACTCACCACTCAATGAATAAATCAAAACACCACATGCAAATTTTAGAGCTTTTCATTCAAATAAAAAAGCTTATATGTATGCATAAAAATTGTAAATTTACGAAACACCAAATACGATAACCTTGAAACATGCGTGAAACTGGAAACTATACATGCTTGTATTACATACAAAGTTCCGTATATATAATACACAGCTTTCACGAGTTATTATATATTTAAGGAAAACGTATTTTGATATAGCCTAGCGTTAAGCAAATAATTATATTATTTGATGATCTCTCGTTTGTAAACAAATATTGGTTTAATTAAAACATTTCTGTTTATTTGACTAACAACCATATTCTGTTATGTTATTTAGCTAGGCGATCATATCATGAATTATATAAACGTTTATACAGAAATATTATACTTTACAATAATTATGTTGCATTTTTTCAAGTGTATGTTCAATATTATCCATGTTCAATCAGGTTTTCCAATTACCTTTTCGTATATAAAGAATATTCTCACAACCACTTTTTGTCCTCAAAGTTTGTAATCATTATCTTTTAAATATTGCCAAATATATACTGCAAAACGTGACTATAAGACTATCTCTCCGAGTACCAGAATTCTGCTGTTTGGAAGAAGGGGCAGCGAGATTTAAGCTTTCCAAAGGCATCCATAAAATATTTTCCCAGCTCGTATAAGAATCGTTGTACAACTTTTAGAAAAATAACGTGGTGCTATAAAGTATTAATAGCTACATTTCATTAAACAAATTATACAAAATTACATTGAAATGACGATTTGTTACTGGCAATACAAAATATTTTTTTACCATGTCCGCTTCGTAAACAACGCTTATAGATTTACACAGTGTCTATTCGAAAGTGGAGTATATAGATCTCTGTAATGTCTTAAAATATTACTTCTCACGACAATTGCTCAACCCAAAGGGCATACCGCAGTTTCGGATTTAAAAAAATCTGCCAGATATGGAAATCGAAGCCACATTTTGCGGTTGCAAGGCGCGCACGCTAAGCTCTGCACTATCAGGGAAACAAAATAAACCAGAATTTACTGTATTACTTATCAAATTAGTAAATATGGATCGGCAAGTGAGAAATTTATTGGTTTTCAATAAAAATATCTCTATTCAAATATAAGATATTATCAGTGTAATTCTGAATTCCAGTTTTTATTCTTTCAAAGCGGTAATATATATATATATATTTTTATACCATGTTCGCTTCCAAAGTACAGCATATGGATACACACAGTGTGAAGAAATCCACTCCGAAAGTGAAGTATTGGATCTCCATAATGTAAAGACGTCTTGACAGATTATTTTTCACGAGAATTGTTTGTCAGACAAATACTCAACCCAATGGGCGTCCAGCCCTGCATCTTCAGATTATTGAAATCTAACCAGATTGGGAATCAAAACTGTATTCTCCAAATTGCTAGGCGCGCACGCTACCAACTACGCTAACTGGAGAGACATATTTTAACAACACGATTTTATTTTTAAAATCCTTGGGAAATACGCCAAGATTAACAATAACTCATGTCGTAGACGTACACATGTTTAGTATTAAAATGTAAATATTATATTACTAGAATCTGAATTGAAAAAGATTAATTCTCCATATTAACACAATACATAGTATTATCTACCCTCGTAGACAACGGGTTAATATAGTTGATTATATACCTTAAGTTTTTTCTTGTAATAATCTCTAAATTAATCATCTCTAATTTAAAATCAGGCACTCTGTACATTTGATACAAATACTACAGCATTAAATCGTAGAACCAGGAAAAATTTTCAACTGCAATTTTCCATTCACCAACTCATCGCCTAAGTGGAAAACATCATTTAATATGTCATAAACGTTAAAAGAAAAAAACAAACGTACACAAAATAAAAACATTATTTACTTTAAAAATATAGTCAAACTAAAATAAATATCCTCTATGTCTATATGACTACTTTGAGAACGTCTAGTTAAATTACATAATTGTATCAAATAGAGTTTTTAGTTTCTGTATATTTGCTTAAGTTTTATATATAATAAAATATAAAAGTTATAAATTAAAATTAAATACGGATAGAAAACGTCCAACAATTTATAATGCATCATCATCGTAAATCTTGATTATCAAATATTTTTATTTTTCCTCTTTACGGCGTACCAATTTATTTATAATTATTTATACAGTATTCTAAAATATAGTCTCCGGCAGTCGAGATATTAACAGAAGCGGCTCAAATCTGGCTATTATTAAATTGATTTCTACAACTACTGGACTTAAAAAAATCTAAAGATGCATAACTAGACGCCAATGAGCTTAAAAATTACCTGACAATCAATCCTCGTGAAAAAAACTTTTATTTTAAGTCTTCCCAAGCGAAGATCATACATATTTTATTTCTGAAAAGAACATCTTTACACTGAAAATTTTGCAGCTATAACATACAAAAAATAACTTCCAACTCACACACGCCTACCTTTCAGTCAATAAGGGGACGAAAAGGACTCAAAGCTAAGAGAGTTAATAAAAAACAATATTTAATAATGTATTAACAATAGTTAATCACTATATACTAATGGAAAAGTAATATTTTTTTATATAGGGATTCGTTACTTCTTATTAGGCTTATATTTGATTGGTGTAAAATATTTCTCTCCGTTAGCGTAGTTAGTAGCGTGCGTGCCTAACGATCCGGGAAATTTTGGATTCGATTCCTCATTTGTCGGATTTTTAAAATCCGAAAATGCAGGACTGGATGCCCATTGAGTTGAGTAATTGTCTGACAAACAATTCTTGTGAAAAATAATCTGTCAAGATGTCTTCACATTGCGGAGATTCATAGACTCGTTTTTTGGAATGTATATCTTTGCACTGTGTAGATCCATATGTTTTATGTTGGGAGCGAACATGGTATGTAAAAAAATAAGGTTTGTGCAGAAGAAAGAGAAAAAAATAATGCCATTCTTTCAGCGCCGGAGGACTGTCTTTTATATAATAAGTAAGGCATATATTTATAAACAAATACTATTCAAATTTTATTTAAATCAAATGATGTTTCATTATTAATATAATTTATGGCGAAAATATTAATTAAATTAAATATGTTTGAACGGATTATTGCAGCAAATGTTTGTATTTTAAGCCAAATAAATTTCTGCATTAATTGAAAACAGTATAACAATTTGTGCAAATTAAACCACAGCACAATTTCAAATTTAGTAAAATATGCATCCTTTGTTCCGGTATGCAAATACCAATTAGTTGACATATTTGAAACGATTAATACTACTAAAGCATTTAGTTAATTTATCACGTTAATACGTAATTATTAGGCTGATCACACAATAAAACTAATAGTTTTAAGCCTATCAATTAACGATCTCTACATAATTCAACATAATGAATATAAGCCTCTAACAATATCGGGCTTTAGCATATTTGTTAACACAGTGATTCTCAAGCTTTTTACAGTAATGGCCCCCTAAATTCACTAGTACTTTGAGGTCCTCCATTTTAAGTTTTATCGCGATAGTATAACATGTTACTGTAGCGTAGTTGGTAGCGTGCGAGCTAAGCAATCCGGGTAGTGCGAACTCGATTCCTCATCTGTCGGATTTTCAAAAGTCCAAAAATGCATGACTGGATGCTTATTACGTTGAACAATTGTATGACAAACAATTCGCGTGACAAATATGCTGTTAAAAAGTCTTCACATTACGAAGATCCATATACTTCACTTTCAGAGTGGATATCTTCACACTGTGTAGATTCTATGTTCCAATTTGGGAGCGAGTATAGTATAAAAATACTATAATACGTCAAATCAATGGCCGTAATTTGACCACACGTGTCATACATTTGTTAAATTATTCACTAGGAACAAAAAACCTCACAATAAAATTATCATTGTGAAATTAATGAATATGAAATACACAAAATAATATTTAGTTTCTTTTTCAAAAAGTTTACCGATGGTTGATACGTGTTGTCATCGTATAGTCATCGAAATATCATAATTACCAAAGAGCAAAAATGACACAAGCATGATGTATTTTTTTATATGTAAATATTGGCAAAATACCATGTGGTTTTAAAACAATACAGTATTTTAAATGCAATGTATTTTTACTATTTTAAGCAACAAATCGTCGCTTGGGATGTAATGCCACGTAAGTAACATAATAAAAATTCCGTAATAGAAAGAAAAAATCTTATATTTTTATACTAGTGAATGAAATAATAAACTGCATTAGAGTTAAATTTTAAATCTTCATTCTTAATTCATATATGGCTTTCATATAATGGACATGCATAGGTACGCAGACTAAGATTCAAATGACACCAAAACTGACATTTCGATAAAATTGTCGCTAACGCGGTATTGCATGAACGACAGAATGATACCAACTATACCATCGATTGGATGAAACATATTAGCCAAAATGACATATTTTAAATAATAATTTATACAGCCCCAATTAAATATAATACATATATATATAATATAAATGCTTTTATTGAAAAGTATTATTTTAAATCTTAACTTTTTAGACTCATCAAACAACTTTAAGTCCTGTGGATCACGGTCGTCCGATTGAGAATCACTGAACCAAACCATTGCTAGTTCAAACATCGAAATTAACTAGCCTTGCGCAGTGAAAGTGGATAGATAAATGACTGCCCAAGCTATTATCTATACGCACTGCTGACTCGCTTTGATCTAAGGGTAAAATGCTCAAGTCCCATAGTTTTCTAAAAAATATCATCGAAACTTGATTGATCATAAAAAAATATGACAATACACCAAAATAAGTGCAAAAATTAATAACAAAACAATTTAAAATCATGCGTTCGATTATTTGTTTTATCGCTCGTTATTTAAATTTGCGGTGAAAATTTTCTTTAAGATTAATTTTATTGTTGTAATTATATAAATAAATATAATAAACGTTGCGCAATTGCCCGATAATATATTCTCGCAAAGAATAATCTGTTAATATGCCTTCACATAGGAAAGATTTATATGATCCATTTATACAAATTAGTCTTTTTTGCATGGCACAGTGAAAAAAACAAGGGGCCAAGTCAAAGAATGAAATGAAGCCTTTTCTAAATTTATAATTATATATATAAGATAAACCAGATGGATTGAAATATATACTAACAGAGAAGTTCTCTGTTAATATTTTGATGATATAATTACTAATATAACCGATTGAATTGCACTCTTTTTCTTACTTAGTATTAGAATCGATTTTTAATACATAATTTTATAAAATAATTTTATCAAGTTGCGTTGTTACTATTAAGTATTATAGCAATGGGTAAAAAAGGTATTATAAGTAATTTAAAAATAAATTTAAAAACTTTAATAACTATGAAATATAATTTGTAAATTGTCCCCGTGATAGCGTATTTGATAGCGTACGCGCCTACCAATCCGGGAAATGCGGATTTGATTTCCAATTTCTTGAATTTCAAAAGTCTAAGACTGCAAAACTAGATGCCCATAAACAATTCTCGTGAAAAATAATCTGTCAAGACATCCTCACATTGTGGAGATCCATATACTCAATATTCGAACTGGATATAATTAAACTCTGTAAATACATATGCTCCAAATTCGAAGTATATATAATAACACTCTGTAGATCCATATTCTCTACTTTGGGAGCGAACATGATGAAATAATGAATTTATATTTCAAAAATCTACATTGTATTCAAAATTATATTTATAACTGTTATTATAAATGTGATACATTTCACAAATATATAAATTGTGAAAAGGTCATTAGTATACTTTGTACTAGTTAATATTATTCGTTTTTGAAAAGTTAAAATACAAAGTTTTTGAAGTTTAAGACTTCAGGCACATTTACAGGTATTTTTGGATGTTAAATTTGTATGGAAACGTATTCAAAAGTACGCAGGCGTGAAATCAAATTTATTTGTTTCCGATAATCGTTATTTTTTTCTGGAACAATGAATCGGATAATTAAACTCAGTGTAACCAGATTGTTTTAAATTTTAAAAGTATTTTATTTTACAAATTATTTTTTCTTATACCTGCAGTAAGAGATGTTAATCCAAGATGACGATTGGATGTAACTATCATTTTAAATGCCAGTCGCGATGTATATGATCTTGTCCTGTACTCCAGAGATTTTCTAGGTATTAAAACATGCAAGAAAGATAATTTGACTTTGAAAATTTGAAACTTATAAATGTTTGGTGTGACCTCGCATCATAGGTGTCATGCGTATGTCTTAATGAATTAATGAGTTTATGCTGAAACCATTTTTCAGATATAGAATATTGTACGTTTAGTAAAAAAAATCGTCTCGACTCACGGGTGAGTCGTTGGTGTACAGGGTACGTCATCGCCTGACTCACCGTTGAGTTGTTGATGTGCGTATGGTTAAGCAGAAAACGTCCAAATATTTTACTTCTTACAGTTAAAGTGTGAACTTTGATAATGCATATACCAACTAGTCAGCGTATGCACTATTAAATCAAATCAGCCTAAGTATGCACAAGAGAATGTAAAACGTAACTTAACTAAACCTAAAATTATCAATAAAAATGAACATCGCATACACTTTATTGAAACAAACTTGTAAAATTATGTGACTAAAAACACTGTATACTAAAAATACCCATATATATTTTAGATCCAGTGTTTAATTTTTCAGTAAACGAATACATTTTTAAAATTTAATACTCACACTGTAACATGTATCTACAATATGTAGATACGAATGTTTTATATCAGAGATTAAAATACATTTGAATGTATTAAAATATAAATAGATATAACACTTTCAAAAATGACGAAAATAGAATTAAAATCATCTATTATTTATAATAAATAATGATATAAATAATCTGTTGTATCGTTCACTATCAAGTGATTGTTTTTCCTTGTGTAATTAACACAGTGTAGACACGTATTGAATATTAAGCTCTTTATTATGTAATACGAATTATTACTCTATAATTATAGTCTAGACTTATAGATAACAAAATAGGTAATAATATAATTTGAAATATTTACCCTTCATATGACGGGTTTTGCTTATAAACTAATATTATCTGGCTTCATAGCTATAAATTATACAATTAACAAAATTAGCAGTAATATTTACTTTACAATCAGCTTCTATTACAGGATTTCCAGTTCCAATCAATTGTATTATTTATTAAAAAGATTTATCTGTCTCGAATATTTTTTAATATATAATATCCTGGAAGATTTTTTACAGCGGTTGGTAGTCAGTCGATTATTCATAGTTCTGAGTATATATACTCCAAACCTAAATACACATTTCAGAAGTGTCAATTTTATATTATAAATAAGATAAGATTGAAATTTTTGTCAACTACAGCTTGCGTAATGCTAAATAAATAGCATGCCATTTTTGATGGGAACTATTCTTTTTGTTCCACTTTCGGAGAAAGACATGGTAAAAAATCTTTTTAAGTTCTAAGAAGACAGGAAAATAGTATTTCCACAAGTAAGTAACTAAATTATATAATTTAGTCATACAATGTATTAATATAAATATATTTTTCAACAAAACACGCAATTTATATATTGATAGATTATGTTTAGGCCTAAAAACCCGTATATATGTTTTACCAATATCATTGAAATCTTTAATCCATGTGTAATATTTTTGTATTTACCACTATTTCATCAGTTAGATTTTTTTTATTATGTTGCTACATACTTAGTAAATTCGTAATTTGTAATATCATATTAAAAATCCATCAATTTTTGTACCATATCCTTCCAGAGACCAAAAGATTAGTATGAGTAATTCAGATCCATACGTTTTGAATCGACATCCAACGACTGCAAAATTTAAATTTACATAAAAAAACTGCAGGAATTTACATCCAATGAGTAAAAAAAGTCTTTAAAATGCAAAGATTTAGATACCCTATTTTTACAGTAGAAATGATTCATTGAAATAAAAATCCATTATAATGTATTGTATTTACCTGTATTATTAATGTTGACTATGTTAATTTCATAATAATAATACTAATAATAATAATAAAAATATCTCTTAACTTTTTTTCAAAGTACAGTTTGAAAACATCTGGTCAGTACTCTGCATATAAAACGATGGAGACACCATATATTATTAATTAAATAATATTTTACCTATAAATTATCTATGTCACAAAGTTATAAAGGTTTATTGCGTTTTATAAAGACGTAAAATGTTCATCTATGTTTCGGTCAAAACATTCGGACGTTTTTAAAGCCTATTGTTTATATCATACAGTTTATATATTTTTCTCTCACACTGTTCACCGGCATAAAACCGGCAATATATTTTAGTATTTACCTTAATAAAGCTAAAAATAGAAAGTACAATAAACTTGATCAAGCGGTGAAATATTTCGGCTCCATGAATGCTGACAGGCGGTCTCAACACGAAACTTCACATCAGACCCTTATCAAATATAATGCAAAGAAATTAAGTGATACGGCATGGATTTTCGATAGAAATTGCCTTGACTTATTTAATACTACCATTAAGTCCCATTAGATCTGACTGAGATACCAAATTAGTTTCCATGAAATTTAGAAATTCACTTTCGTTTGACAAAACATTGCAGATTACAATTTATGACTAGGTATTATATTAATACTTATTTATTTCCAAGTAGTTGCTTAACTTAAATGTGGCCAAATAATAAAAGCTGCGTACATCACTATGAAACTTATTACTGTATACAACAATGACTGCCTGATAACAAACGTTATTTCAAAAACAATTTATTAAAAAATAACACAACCTACGTATTGCTGCCAATATTGCAGAAAAACGTAAATCAATTTGTTGGTCTTAGCTACTTTGTAAAAGATAGTTTTATTTTTACAATCTCTTGCAAATTTTAGTACACACATATATTTATAAAACGTGTACAAATTATGTATTAATATAAAAAATTGCCTGTGATACGAGAGATTGCGAAAAATAAAACTATACTTCACAAAGTGTTTTAAACCAAAAATTGAGTTACATGTATCTGCTATATCGGTGACGTTATATAAATTCAAAACTTCATTTCGTTAGAAATTTAAAAAAATATAAAATTAAAGATTTTTTGTCCGTCAATTGATTGAATTTATTAATTTCTGAATATAACCTTCATATTCATAATATTTTTGAAAGCTTAAAGCTCAAACACTACGATGAAGAATTCGTAGCGCATTTTGTATCTGGGAATTAGTTAGAGAATCTTGAGGAATGTGTAAATTAATTATCAAACTTGATAATAATTGTTGCAGCTTAATTATAATAAGCTGATTATTTGTAAGTAATTTTATATGATGTGGCTTAGTACCGACTAATTGTGATAACAATAAGCAATTATTAAAGTTATACTTGACTGTAATATCCAACTGTCACTGCATATTAATCGAGTGGAATCTCTTTCGAGTGTCAATTTTATCGATGGTGGGTGTTCGAATTTGACGATCAATAAACGTTGTAAATATTGTATTTTAAATGAATTGATATATCTGTCTTTCTTCACCTCAACATCTAAGTTTTTGCAGACATACAATTTATAATACAACTTATTTATTAAAAGCTTTTATATATTTAAGTACAGTTGTGAAACTTTTATTACGATAGTCTTTTTAACTCTCGTCTTACTATGACAAAAGTAACGGTACTTTACCCCAAGTGTCCATTAAAAAAAATATGTATTTTGAAATCAAAATATGAAAAAAAGAGATATAAAAATAACTTTATTATGTATTATAAATAAAATAATACAAAGTTAGTGTAATAAATGAAAACATAATGACGGAATCGTAGGGAGATATCCCACGGCAGATAGATATCAATGATAGACTGAGCACGGCATTCAACCGCTGAGAATGCTCCTTCTCTGTCCCTTTGAGATGTAATAAAATCATTCAAATAAATGATCGTCGCTGCCAAATATATATACTAACATAATACAATACACACACGCAAATTCTAGTTGTATATTTAATACAAAACAATTATTTCTCTTGATATTCATGACACATTGGAATCAATATATTAGGAGAAATAAAATATTCTTGACTCACTATCCATCACAAAATAATGTACAATTTAAATAATTACTCAACTTAAATAAAACGTAGAATTACAACTTAAATGGTTTAACTACATTTCATATTTGAAAGTGTTTAATGTTACAAAATTATGCTTTTTCAAAATGTTAAATATTATAAGAGATACTGTTACTGTCACTCATGAAAAGAAAGTGACTGATGCTTACTTATACGCTATATTAATTAATTAATTGTGTAGAATTAAAACTGATTCTGGCTTCGCTGTGGCAATTCATTTAATTAATTACGTACATGACGTTGTAACTCGTTATAATATGAAAGCTTGTCACTCTAATTGTAATTCGAATGTGAGTCATATTGATTACTATTGTTCTAAATTAGAGCTTTTGTAAATGCAGTACTGTCAACGTGACAGAGAAATAATTAGAATTTCTGTAATGCAAAACGTTTCAAAAACTATTTTAGTACACTTAAAATTGTTTAAATATCGTTCTATCTTTCGTATAAATTGTTATTTACGACTCATTTTTTGATTTGTAGTAACTTTCTTATTTAAATTTAAATCGATTTACCTACTATCAGTCGATATTATTAATTATACTAGCGATTATTTTGTCATCATCCATATAAATCATAACTCAGAATATTTAAGCAATTTCAGATAAGAACCACATCACTTTGGACTATATTTAAAATTGAGAAGAAAAGAAAATTGAGGCAGCTTAGACTAACATACAGAGACATTTTTAATAAGTGTATGTTATTTATTTGTTCAAGTTGGTTTGTGACATTTTCACGAATTACTGAAAGAGGTTAGTTAAATTTACGTACGTAAAAGCTTTAAAACTATCGTACAGTTCTCAATTATTGTTTATCTTTAGTTCTTTTGAGATTTAAGAAGAAGGAATCACAAAAAAATATTTCAGTAAATATTGATGTATTAAATAAGTATCTCATCAATGAACTATGTAATGATCTGTGCAGTATTTCAATTTTAGAATGTGTGGGATCTATATTAATATCTTATAAATCTTATTTGGTTTCACGTGTGACTATCTTAAATAAATAATGAGTTCGTAAAATAAAAGTAAGTTGTTTTCAGCTGAACTGTAGAATGTTGTACGTCAATAGACGTTAATAATTAATTTTTAATTGTACTTAGATAAGGTTATGTGGGTACTAGCGCATTATAAGTTTTCTTATTATGACAAAAGCTACGGTACTGGAACCCAACCGTCTAGTTAAAAATTGTGATTCAAATTGGTCAGAATCTGCAATAGCAACCATTGTAATTAGCAATTTAAAAATATTTAAATAATATTTCTTGGTGTATAAAATGAAAAAAAAAAACGGTGGAAACAGAGAGACGACATTCTCAGGCAGATATCTTTCCGCTGATAATGCTCCCTCTATAATACACATACGCACATGAAAGTGCTAGATTTAATACTCTATATTTATTTCTATTGATATGACCAACGTTTTTATTTTGTAATGATATTAGTGAAATCATAGGAAATTTTAGGAGGAATATATACAGTATAAATATCTTTCAATCAGTATATTTAAATAAAGAAATATAAATAAATAAAATATTAAATTTAATGGTATTACATAATCATATTCCCGTTCTTTAATGTTAAGCTCAAAGCAATCATAGAACAAAAAAGATAATAAGGATTACACCATAGACGCACATATAAATATACTTTAGGTTCATTTCATTTATTTTATGAATATAAAGCTTGCTGAAAAAAGCTTGGAAGTCGTAGAAGGTTATTGGTAAATAATCTGATTCTTGTTTAAGGTTATTCGATTCTATTTAATATTTATAAAGAAGCGGATCGAAATCAAAATTTCATACAAAGTTTATTTTAAGAATCTCATATGGGAAACTATGAAAGTAATTTACCGCGTACCTTTTCTCATAATTAATGAAGGAAAGAATTATTTATACCATAAGCAAGCCCTTGCTAATTCGGTTTTCCACTCAAGAAAACTCGTATGCCTACGATCTGTTAATAATATTATACAAGATGTTCTATGTGCGCCTGTAATTATTTATTTATGTATAATTTTCAGTGAGGATTTTAACATTATCAGTATTCAAAAGAGATTACAACCTTCAACGTTATTGCTTTAATTTTATTAAATATACGCTCATTAAATACAGTCGAGTAATTTTTAAAAATATCGATTGATAAAATTTAAAAATAGTCAATACAATACAATATAAACGAATTGAATTAATGTGTATGGTAACTATTTTGACAACTGTAATTCAATTTATTGGTTTTTGTTATATTGGCGTGAATTGACAGGTTCAGCAGATCCAATGTCATCATCGATAATAATGTTGCACTTATTTTTAATAGACTGTTAAGTGTTATATGCATCCTTAATACCTACGAAGTTAAGTTATTATTATTATTTATAAAAAAAAACTTTTTATCTGCAAAAGAAAATTAGGATTTTTGCAAATATTAATCCGAAAAATCTTCGAAAATAAAATGTCGATAACTGTTTTAAGAATATTGTATATTTATTTTTACGTATTTAAAAAAATACTGAACGTCGTAGTTAGAAATATTTTTTATCCCAAATCACAATAATACAACAACAATGTTGATAAAAGTACGGATTTAAGTTGAAACAAAATACTTTACCTAAATTCATATTAAACGTAAAATTAAAGTTATATTGCATACATTTTAATACTGATACTGGAAAAGCACTGATCGGAAAATCAGATTAAAGGATTTGCATTTCATTATTTTTACTAATTGCTACTTAAAAATACATTGCAGTGGGTTAATATCAAAAGCTTTTTCATAAAATCCAATAATGCAACTAATAAACTCCAATACATACCAAATTTATTTGCACTGGATATCAGTTTTTAAAATTAGTATATATTTTAAAAATTATCTTATTCTATGGTGGTAAATTCATTAGTCTATTTTTTTACCATATATTCTCTAGTAGTGTGTCACATGTAACTTAACATTCTGAAGAATGGAGTATATTCTTATTTTCTTCCGCCAAAATGGTTTTTCAGAGAATTGCTCAAACCATTGGGGATATTTAGATTTTTCAATAATAAAGCTGTCGGATTCGAATCTGCAATATTCAGATTCAAAGCACGCTACCGGAGAAAAATTAATATGTATCATACACATAAATATTTCATTATTAATATGTAAAATAAAATTCTTATAACATAGTGTTTTTTGCACTATGTCTACTTTAAAAAATGGAACATATAGAAAGCAATATTTAAAAAATAACTACTTCAAAAATTAAGTATCTACAGCAGATTTTTTTCCGTGAGAACTGCCAGCCATTTTGAAAATATTGCAGATGTGGGAAACAAACTCCTAATTTCCGGCTCCATAACGCAAATGATAACTTCTTCGGGATATCTCCGGTAGTGTAGTTGGTAGCGTGCGCATCTAGCGATCCGGGGAATGCGGCTCGATTCTTCATGTGTCGAATTTTTAAAATACAAAAAATACAGGATTGAATGCCCATTGGGTTGATTATTTGTCTAACAAACAATTCTCGTGATAAATAATCAGTCAAGACGACTTCACATTGCAGAGATCCATATGTTCCTCTTTTGGGTTGGATATCTTTACACTGTGCAGATCCATTGTTTCACAAAAAACACCGGAGATACATTATAAATTTTTATTATCAATTAATTATAACTTATTTGGTATTGAAATAGTACTATTAAAATATGATGTATGCAACTTAATAATTTATGTAACCTAATGTAGGTGTGAATTTCTAATATTTTACTGGCGTAGTAGTCATTAATACATTAAATTCTACCCTACATTTTTTTATTTCACTTACGTCTGTAATAAACGTTGTAATAAGAGCCACTTAGAATATCCCCGAACGATTTTTTTCATGATAAAATCGACAATACATTATGGATTAAGGAATGCGGGTAATAGTTGGGATTAATAAAATTGCTATGTGCTAAACACAGCCAGTAATTACCAAAGCAACCCTTATGTGGTTTTCCTTACAATATGGGTTCAAACGTTTCCTAATAGGAAGGACTATAATTATTTATGGGACTCAGTTTTGGCTTAATACACTAATATGGCCTAGCATAACCCGAATATTATATCCTAAATCCATGACCATAACATCTGAATTATTTAGGCTCTATTTTACACCAAGTTAAACAATCGATAAAATATTACTGTGTAATCTTTGGTGACATTTTGATAATGCCCACACATATTAAATCTATAAGCAAATATAGTGGTTCGTCAAAGAAATATCATATAAAGCGCTATCTATTTAGTTAGTATCAATTACTTGAAAACATATTTATAATTAATATAAAACAGGAATACAACTAAAAATAAAAACTTAAATGAAAGTCTTATGGCAACTGCTCCAATAATGAAGAAAATCAATAGTATGAAGATCACCACGGTATAAATGGAGTATATGAATATTCAACGTAATATATTTCACGGAAATAGAGTGTTAGCTAAGTAATAATCGCACTGAACATCTAGTGTGGCATGTTTGGTATTTTAAAATCCTGCAGCGATTAAAATTGAATCATAAATTTTGAGCACACGAAAGCATAATCATTAAATATTTGTATAAAAAAAAAATGACACTTTGAATACTGAAAAGATTAGGAATAAGTAATAAGAATAATGTTAAGCTTAAAATAATGACATGTGCTTTTTAATTAAAAGCTCGTTTAAACAGTAGCTAAAAGTAGCAGAAGCAGTAGCAGTAGTAAAAAAATTATAAAATTGTTAGAATTGTTATTATTAGAATTGTTAGACAAATCGTTAAGCACGTTAATTGAAATGAGTTGAAAAATTATAATTTTATGAAACATTTTTTTTTAAATAAAGCATCTAAGAAATAAAAAAAAGGCTAGTTATCAAAACAAACAATGCTATATTATAAACATCAATCAACATCATAAAACTCGTGCAATCAAATTCTCGTATGTCTTTTTTTGTTTCTGTGAATTCCTCAGTTACGCCTTTTTACATTGATAAGCTGAAAACCTTTTTATGTCATGTGCTACATATATTTATTTAATATGTCAACAATGACCCATAAAGTTTTTAGGTTTGGCGTACAGTGCGTCAAAGGATATGGATGTTGTATTAGTGACATTCTGACCGACCGATACATACGAGTATGAGAACACACATGATGAACAATACATTTGGATGTAAGTAGGCAGAAGACGTCCAAGCCACAAATTTAAGGCTTTAATTTTATTGTTTATAATGATTCGAAAACATCAATACTTTAAAATAACGAAGACACTCAATTATAAATATACACACAAGTAGTAAACACTGTTTTTTCTAACCAGCATACTAAAAATTTATAAAAAAATAATATCTGCAAAACGCTCATGTGGCTTAAACGTTTTCGGCTTTGAAGTTTGGATGTAACATTATTTAATTACAAATAAATTTTCGATCATGCCTAATCTTAGTTATAATAATAAATTATCATATGGCAACATTCAAATATTTTTTGTACGTATATCTTGATGTATGTATTGTATCATTTCAATATATTGTTTTGTTTATAAACAAAAATACACTAAATATAAGAAATTCAAATATTGTACATGCAAATAATATTGTGAAATTAATAAAAATCCAAGCACAAAACTATCAAAATTTTAATTAGTAGAAGAAGTCAACCCACAAAATATTCAATTGACATTAAATTAGTACGTCTTTAAATAATCTAGTAATCAGAAAAGATGTAGTATATGCCTTT
This sequence comes from Rhyacophila evoluta, assembly GCA_022683975.1. NCBI lineage: Eukaryota > Metazoa > Arthropoda > Insecta > Trichoptera > Rhyacophilidae > Rhyacophila > Rhyacophila evoluta. The sequence goes on from JAGVSQ010000360.1 coordinate 41,195, forward strand.
TAAGTATTTTATGTTACAGTCTTAATAATATAAAAGTTACATTAAATGTAATTCGTTTCTTTAAAATTTCGATCAAGTTTTACTCAGTCCTATTAATTGTGGCTTAGGTGTCTTTTGTTTAATTGCATTAATTTAATAAAACTGAACTGAAACATATACACATAAAAAAAAATGTTCCAATTTCGGTAATAGATAATTATCTTTTGATAAGAATAAGTTTATAATATTCTTTTGTTACATAAAACTACTACTTACCTTTGACAGATTATAAACTGACTTTGACAAATTGAAAATAATAAACAACATCAATTCTGAAACAAGTTGTATTGACCAGCATTGAATAATTTCAAATTAAAGTAATAATTATTAATACTATTGATATTAAAACGAGCGAGTATTGGTTGTATTAAAAAAACTCCACTTCTATTCCAGTGTTTCTTAATTTTTTTGAGTCTTGACCCAGTTAGGGTAATGATTTTGGTTTCTCTACCCAATTTAAGGTTATGGTTTGGTTTTGTGACCCAGGAAAGTATTATATAAATAAAATAACACGTGCAAAAAACAAGTTATTTTAATAATATTAAATGCAGTATTGGTAACAGTATTAGATAATATTAATATGGAAATTAGCTTTAGATAAAATTTGAGAGTTCATGAAATCTCTACCGAAAATTAAGAACAAAAGTTTTTAAAATACGATTTTTTTTTTGCGAGATTATTATCATGAGTATCATCCATTTTTTTAAATACCATGTTTGCTCCCAACGTGGAGCATATGGATCTTCACATTGTGAAGATATCCACTCCGAAAG
>JAGVSQ010000361.1:0-22974 GCA_022683975.1 Rhyacophila evoluta
AATTGATTTTAAATTCTGAATTATTTAAAACTGGTAAACTTCCATATGTGAGACTCACATATGGAAGTTTACCAGTTTTAAATAATTCAGAATTTAAGAATATTTAGTAAAACTCTTTAATTTATATTATACTTAGCATAAGGTTTATTAGTTTTAAATGCGTCCAAGTTTTATCCTATCAATTATTGTCCTAGGCTGTTTCAACATCTTGAAATATTTTCTGACCCCAACCAACCACGCAAAAGTTCTACAAAATTTAATTAACGCACAAGCCGACGTCAATTATATTTGATAGGACATTGTACCATCATACATTTTGTAAAAAATGGATTTCAGTGTACTTTTCAGTACAAGCCAAAAGTTTTGCTGTTTAATTGTAATACAAAACAAGAAATGTTACTCTGAAATCGAAATTCCAACTTTAAAAAGCAATTTAACCAATTTACCAATATCGATAAGAAGAATACCATGTTCGCTTCCAAAGTGGAGCATACGGATCCACACAGTGAGAAGAAATCCACCCCGAAAGTGGAGTATATGAATCTCCGCAATGTGAAGATGTCTTGACAGATTATATTTTACGAGAATTGTGTGCCAGACAATTGCTCAACCTGATGGGCATACAGTCCTGCATTATTAGATTTAAAAAATCCTACAGATGGAGAATCGAACCCGGGTTCCTTGGATTGCTAGCTGCGTACGCTACCAACTACACTACTGGGGAGACAAATACCAATATTTAATAATACCTAAGAATATTTGATCAATAAGCGAAATTTTTTGAATGTTGACGATCGCCAATGCCTGCTAATGTTTTACTTCTATGATGTGCAGTGTCAATCAAGGTTCTATCTATCGCTACATTAAACGTCTCAACACATTTCAATATTGAATTTTGCATTAAATTATTATTACTATTTTTGTAACATATTTGTTCCCGACGTGGAGCATATGGATCTACATAAGATATCCACCCCGAAAGAGGAGTATATGAATCTCCGCGAAATGAACACGTCTTGACAGATTATTTTTCACGAGAACTATTTGTCAGACAATTATTTAATCCAATGGGCATCCAATTCTACATTTTTCCGATTTTTCAAATCCGACAGATGGGGAATTAAGCCCGCATTCTCGGATTGCAAGGCGGGCACGCTATCAACTACGCTATCGGGAAGAAAGTTTAATATATTTTTATATACAATAAAAACGATTATTTATTCGGGGGTAAATTGATGATATAACATCAAATTATGTATGGTAAAATTGCTGGATTTTTATAAAATATAATATTATATTATATGTTGATTATTATCAATGTCTTAATAACCATAGTACAGATCCATATTTACTCTCTGTTTTAATACTATAATAATATGTCTACATTTGGAAGCACCGTATAAATCCACCCATTACAACAAACTGTATGGGTATCCGCGCACCGGTGCATTAGCGAGCACGGGGTGCCAGGTTCATATTATTTTGTGAGGAGCACATGTCTGCAGGCATTTATTTGCTGACGCATTATGAAAACTAGACGGTACAGATTGTTTAGAGGGTGCCAAAACTGTTACGTGACTCAATTATATATTCATTTCTGATATAATTTATTAAAAAATAATTAATTAAAATAAATTACTTGTTAATTTAACTATGTTGCCAATGTTCACTCAAATATTTATGGCAAATTGTTTTTGAGTGTCAAATAACTAAACTTTTCACAATAATTCTCTTTGTTTATGTCCACTGTTTTTATTCTAGCTATCTCCCCGGTAGCGTAGTTGGTAGCGTGCACGCCTAGCAATCCAGAGAATGCGAGCTCGATTTCACATTTGCCAAATTTAAAAAATCCAAAATACAGGACTGGTGGATGCCCATTGGGTTGAATAATTGACTGACAAACAATTCTCGGGGAAAAATTACTTGTCAAGACCACCATTTCGGAGATCCATCTACTCCACTTTCGGAATGAATATCTTCACACTGTGTAGATCTATATGCTCAACTTTAGGAGCGAACATGATGTGGCATGTAAGAAGAAGTTTTTTATAATATCATACTCACACGATAAAAATACTTTAAGCTATTTTCACTACAAAAAATGGAAAGCATTTTGCTATCCACAATGCAAAATCTGGCTTAAACTTCACAAGAACTAGCTATCAACCATTGTTGTATTAAAAATTTCAATACATATTCAATTTTATGCAGGTGCAAGATCCAAATCTTTGATTATTGGTACTGAGTAATTCACTATTTCAAAATATACTTATCGTTATCTACTCATCCATTGAGGCAACACATTTATTTGTATGAAAAATAACCAATAATAAGCAGCCAAGAATGCTGTATAATTAATTATATTTATTACAATTTAATCATCATATTAAATTGATTCTTTATTTCATATTAACCATACAAGAAGTTTACTTCCGTTATGCTTAAATTGTTGTGTACTTATATTGTTTCATGAGGTCGGCTGGGAGTTATTGAACAGTTTGAGAATCTCTACACCTCATCAATTTAGCTATCCTTACACGGTGATTTCGTATTATGTACTTTCATAAAGCGCGAGCCGTACATTTTGATCGAGGCCGGTCGACCAATCAGAAAGCGGCTTTTCAAATGGGGCACGCGACAGATTTAGCAGCTGATACTGATGACGGTTGGAAACTGAAGGCATTTTAAATTTCGCCAGATCGACCCGACTGTATTGTTGCATCTACCGAGGACTTTTATTATTATGAATAAATAAATAACGGTGCAATTTTTTATGCACCGTGCCCTACGTATCCGCTACCTCACTCATTGTGTACCCTTATGTACATTATGCCATCTATATTGCTATTTTTAGGCAGGTAATAATCGCATTGTCATTTTTTTAATTTACTCATTTCCATAGAATGCCATATTTTTTCATGATTCGAATTTCAAATTATTAATATCGACTAATTATTTTCAATTTAAATTTGGAATAATACGTAACTTTTAATTCAAATTTTAAATACGATTTTGAAACTAATGTCAGTGTTATTTACCAGATTTATATCATTGAACATGTAATTAATAAAATATCATATTTAACACAAATTAACAGTAAAATGATTTTGACAGTGAACAAAATTTTCAACTAGATTTGGATTTAAATTTTTATATTATCAACTATAAAACAATCGCTTTACACATATACTGTGACTAAAATATCATAAACAATAGTGGGATGCTCAAAAATTAGTCTTATTAATCAGTGCTCCTCAACCGCTATGTCGCAAAACGATGCTGGGTGTGCCGTGGCGCATTTCTCCTATATCAAAAAAATGAGATCTTTTTTTCTTGTAGTGTGCCGTGAAATTTTGGAAAACAATGTCAAGTGTGCTGTTAAAGATAAAATGTTACGGATCACTGTTATTAATAACTAAAGATAACATGATGTGGCTGGTACCTAATTGTAGGTTAAAATCATTTCTAACGACTATCAGATAATAAATTTTAAGTCAGCTTAGCCTCTTTAGCCATATAAAATGAAGGGAGTATCTGTGTTGGCATTATATGCAACTATCACAAATGGGCTGATATCACAATGAAATACAGATATGAAAATTAATACATTTTCTCAAATGATCGAAACATCTAAACATATCGTCGCCAATTAAGCAGGAACATGTATCTTGATTTTTTGACTTGAGTCACTTTGTAAATTAAGGTTTCATTTTTGCAATCTCTTGTATTATTTATACATTCCTGCATTAACACACACGTTTATAAGACGTGTTTAAATTATGCGATAGTGCAAAAATGTGCATATAATACAAAAGATTACAAGAAATAAAACTTTACTTTACAAAGTGACTCATGTCAAAAAATCGTGTTCCTGCAATATTGGCGGTGAAATTTTATTTTTTTCAACAGGTATTCCCATAGTGAACAATAACGCTATAGTATTAAGTATAGATAACATAGACATTTCAAAGCGGTGTGTGTTAATAATAAATATTGTCCTTAATAATATAGGAAATTGATAATATTGGATTGGTCACGTGTATTAAAAAATAAATCAAGGTAATATGCACCTACCTAATGTCAATGTTTGTAATTGCTTCAATAATTATACAAGATTAATGTTTCTTTGTATTTTTTTTCTATTAGCTTATTATAATAATATTATAATCGATAAAAAATGACATCGAATAATAATGTTATTAAACTGCATTATTTGAACTTTCGAATGTGACCACCTACCAAGATTTCATAACAAACAGTGGCGCAACAAACCTAAATAAAAAATAATTAACACCCCAATTTCATTACAAGCATTCATTACAAACACGAATCCGAAAATTTATTTTAAAACTCTTCATTTACAGCGACTTATATTATTTTCAAATACTATGATGACATACAATCAGTCTCGACTTATGGCAAGGTCGATCGTAAATAGAAATGTTTGTATGTCGAATTTCATACAAACAATTGAAATTGACAATGTTAACACAGATTTACATTCAAACATAGTCATATCTTCATTTCTCACATTCTTATCACATTGAAAAGTTGTATTCATAAGTGGCAATATGTACTTATGAACTCATTAAATACCGATAGTAAAACACTTGTCAACTGTTCGCTAATTCGAAAAAATGCTTTATATATTTTGTATATTTTTCGCTACTAATTTTTGTAGTAAGTGTGAATGGTCGTAAGTCGAGAAGTGGCTATATTATACAACGCAATTGCTATCTGGAATTGTTTATTTTGTATATTATTGCAAAGTTTTAGTCAATATATGAATTTATTATAACAATTTAAGATTTATAAACTTCCATAATGATCAGTATGTACATGTGGAATTTCAAGTTTGTCACATTAAGTTTAATGTGGCTAATTTGAAACTGCCACATGCTCCTCCTCCCTAGCACTACACCGGATAATCGAGAGTACTATAAAATGTCATTTATTATCATGTCCGTATGTTGGTTGTGAATCGATATTTATTTACCAATTCAGTCATGTATTTTAAAATGTTAAGATTTCAACTCGCAACTTCTGGTACTAAAACACACGTCTACATTTCAGCCACCGGTGCATATATTTTTTTGTAATTATTTTTCAGTGTAAATTATGTAAATTTAAACTTATTTTACCATGTCATTTGACCAGTAGGTGATTCATAAATATTTTGATTGTATTGTACAGTTACAGTTCATTACGTCACAATACATACCAGTATGTCAAGTGCGGATAAAAAGTGGATTGTGAAGAGCAAGCAAGTAGTTCCTCGTTCACATATTTTTTGGAGATGAAGGGGAAAAAGTGTTTTCTCACACTTTTATTTCTTACATTTACCACTCTGTCACGATAGCTTTAACATAAATCATATGTGTAACATCCCCATTAAAATACAATTTATACGCCACTGTAAACATTTAATACAAAATATTTAAAATTCATGTTGTGTGATAAAATATTTAGATATATAATACGAATCAATCAAATCAGTAATCAGTTTTTTTTTAGCAATGCCAATGCACTTCACAAAAACATTTATGCATCAAGATAGGATCAATAATTTATAATGACGTATTGCATGCAATCCAAATATTAATTAAATATTGATATAAGCTGTTGAATAGAATCCTAATGAAATTGATTAAATCTTATAAGACTGATTAAAATATTTTATAACCAGTCATCAACAAAGCAACAGACAATAATTAGTTGCTGTTATTGTAAATCACTTTCAATATCAGTAAGTACTACACTTTAGTGAACATAAATATAATGTTATGAGTTTGTGTTATATGCTTGGTGACCAAGTTCGTTAGTGTGAGCATTTATGAATCGCTGTTCAACTAAGGTTACAAGTTTAAATCTTCAGATGAATATAAGTATGGGACACTACTGCATAGCGACAAATGACTGACAACTAATGCTTGTAAAATGTAAATTAATTTATCTTCTGATTGTATAGATTCATGCGATTAAGTTTTGTAGTGAATATGGTTATATAGCATACTATCTTCGTGATGACACTATTGGCTATATTTAAACATCCTCAAACTAAACAGCCACGCTGTGATTTCGTAAAAACAGCAGCTACTACTAATATATGACTATAGTATTAGATAAGTAAACATAAGCTTGATCTTATGTCAGATATTAAAAATCCGAGTTGTAATGATTATATAAACAAATAAATCGTTGTATCATTTTTTATAATTTTAGCGCTAGATTAAGCATCCTTCAGTAGATATTTCTCACGATAAATAAATTATGATAGTTAAAAAAGAAGCACCTTTTCACGGTTTATTACGGTGAATTAATATAGTTAATAATATATTTTTTGTTAAGCCACATTCGCTTCAAGCCAAGAGCATATGGATATTCACTATTTGAAGACATAATGTTATGTCTTAATCATTTGAGGGTGCAAAGTATTTATTTCTTTGTACTTTCCCTTAAGATTAAGAATTGGCAAGAGGTTTTCCCAACAGCTGTAAGCTGCAAGGGTGAGGACTAAAGAGTACCAGATTTAAATAAAATGTATTTTAATCTGTCGGAAATGAAGGGAACCGCCCCAAGATCACTGAAAGAGTAAGTAAGTACTTACCTGCACTTTAAAGCAGTGCCTCAAATGTCACTGTAACTTATTGTTTTATTCAAGAATAATAAAACTTATGAAAGGTGCTCTTTAAGATTATTTCATACTATTCGTTATTTAACAATCGTAAGATTTATATGAGAAATGTATTCTCCGTTCGTGTTTTACATCAGCATTTATTTTTTAATATTTTGAATTCACAATTAACCCTACTACAATATAAGTATTAAATAAAGTGCTAGTAATTTAAAAAGTACCCACAATAATCTGTTTGCTGAACATTGTATTAAAAATAATTTCATTTTCTAAGTATACTGCAAATGTATTAATTTAATTTTAATGTCATAAATAATGTTCAAGTACAAGCATTTTTTACAAAATCAAAAATAAAAAATGTTCCGACTATTCCACAATATTCCATTAAATACGAATATTGAAAATTATAAAACTATTGATATCATTCTAGAAAATATGAAATAGATATATACGTTTTAATATTACTTGTTGGTCCTAATTATGTTCGACAAACATTTTTTATCTGCTACACTAATTGTGCTTATTACGTTTTTTACTAATAGGTAGTCATGTAAATCTGATGTTGAAGTTTAATATTTAACGAATTCATTGTATGGACTCAATCTATAATTTACAAAATTAAAAAAAAAACATTATGTAAAGATATTTATTCTTACATTAAGAGATTTATTCTTCCATTTCAGTCACTGAGCGATGCATAATAGCGTTCCAGATGCAGAACCGGTGCAAGTTACGGAAGCACACGTGCCTGACTCAGTTTAGTTCGCTTATTGTTTTTATAACCGGTTCCTTTTATGTGCTTAACCAGGGGTACGGATAAAAACCTCTCACCGCACAACGTGAGCGATAAAAACTATAAGATTAAAAAGCATATTTTAATACGTCTCATTATTAGCATCTTTTCCGACATTTTAATTTTCTGTAATTGCATCTAGTTTAACATCTATAAAGTATAAATATTTTTTTACCACATTTGCTACAAAAGCGTGAAGATATCCGTTCCAAAAGTGGAGCATACAGATCTCGCAATGTGAAAATATGTCTTGATAGATTATTTTCACGAAAATTGGAATTTAAAGTATATTTATATTAAGTATAATATATATTAGCGAATGTTTTTCTTTGCTACATATGCCCACGGAGCATAGATTTTATACAATGTGAATATTTATGTTCACATACTTTATTGAACGAGGATTGTATGCTTTTCAATCACTCTGCATATTAATGATCTATGTCGTATATTTAATTTTATATTAAAAATGAGCTTTTGTTTTATTCCTTTTCGCAACCCAAACGCATAACCATCAAGAAAAGTCTATCAAAATACATTAAAATACTTCCGTTATTGACATAACACTACTGACTGACACTAATTTTTATAAATGTATTATATGTTATTCCAACCCTTAATTCATGGAATTATTCTAGTTTAGATCTCCTAAAATGTTGTATGGCTTAGTATTTCATCCGAAGAAGTTCTTTTAAGATGTAAATGTATTGAAGAATGTTTTGCATCTTTGATATCGTAAAAGACATTAGATGAATCTGTGAGACTTTAACCAGGAATGAAGTAACTTTTATTTTTATATGTAAAAAGACATCAACCATAGATATGCCATACCATAGATGATACAATAATTAGAGATGAAGAGCTAAGCAATGATGAAAGGTTCCTTGGTATTCAATTAAATTAAGGAGAAGACAAGAAGAACGTCATTAGATGTAGAGTTGAGAAAATTTAAGAATTTGTTCATGGAACAAGTTCTGCCAAAAACATTTTATGTTTTTATAATCACCAATTCAAACTCTATAATTTTTTGTTGGTACTAGAAAAAGTGTATAATTTAATATTTCTAATCACTCATCTTTTGGAATTGCTATTAAAAATATAAATAAAAATGCCATACCTCTTGGAGACTGCAGAACACCTTTGAACCGATCAATCTAGGCAATTTAAAAATATATATTGACTGAGTATTATGAATTTAAAAATAATTATTAAATTACAAAAAATAATAGCTAAAACAATAATTGTATAGATTATTTATTATATATGATTGATTTGGCTATTTTTATGATTTTTTTATTTCTTAAATATCTTTTGTAAATTGTATGTAAGGAGTCAAAAAATATTGAATGATTTGTTAATTAAAACGGTGGATAAAATAATTTACCGCATTAAATGATTAAACTTATTTGTTTTCTTTAGTAAGTAAAATACGTGCAGTATATAAACAAATCACTAAACATGTATTTACGAGGGTGTGTAATTTGGAAATGGAGTAGTGCAATGCAATGAAAGGAACGTGCTGCAAAACCCGCTTCGAGTCCTCACTTCCGTTATATTTTTATTAAAACTACCCCTTGTTCTTCCCTCGCAACTCCATTTACGGATTTTGTTCGACATTTAAAATAGCACATCCGGGACACGCGCCACTATTTCCTACTACGTGTTTTTCAAAGTTTGATGATGAAAATTAATTTATCTGTCAAATAAATTAAATCGAAGGTTAAATAATGATTATTCTGAAATTTGTGATTACTTTTACGGAATTTCGCTTGTCGCACCTTTATCAAGATTAGTGGTTATCTAATACTACATATTGTACACACGTGTTTTTTTTCAAGGTAATACTAATGATCAAAGTTAGGATTTTCCTATATTAAATTGTTAATTATCAATGAAACAAATGCTATTCAATACTTCCTGTACTACACGATTATACAAGACTTAAATATTATGATTATTTAAAATCATGATTGATTTTTTTCGTTTACATATAGACGTTTTTTTGGAATTTTTGTTTTGAAATTTTTGAAAAAGAGTTGTATTTTTTATGTATCAAGGCATGCATTTGATATTACAGTCAGATTTTTTGACCATATTCTCTCCAAAAGTGCAGTAAAACAATCTCCACAATGAGAAGACTTATCTTAAAACTATTTTGGGCACTGCGTCTTACATTTTTGAATTTTTAAAAACCTTAGGAAGCTAAGAAATTTAAATCCGCAACATCCAACTCTGCTGCCGAGATAAATTTTGATTTTCATAATACAATTTATGTAATTTTAAAAGGCTGCATCTATTAAGCGATATGTATATTAGTTGATCTAGTCCAAAGTGACCGGGTTAGCAATATTTTGTTTTGCTTTATAAATAAACTTTGTTAAAACAAAACTCAAAAGTTTGAGTTCAGCGTGCACTCAATAACCCACCCCCATCCAAAGTGCGGGTCATGTTTCCCCAGAAGACACGATTGGCTGATTCAACTCACCGGCTCACGTGTCTTGCCCACGTGTGCAAGTCCCTCATTAAGAGGGTGCTTTTGATGAGCTATCCACCCCTTGAATACCGGAAGATTTCCTTTAACTGTTGTTTTGTGTAGGTACCTACTTCTGCTATTTACTAAAATAAGTACAACTCAAAGTTATTTTTACCCACAGAAGAAATATCACAGGAGTACAATAATATATCTAAAGGGGAGTGAATTCAATACGTAAGCCTATGTTAGATATTTTTCTTATATTGGTGTAACAATTTTTGAATATAATCAATTACAATCTATCAAGAATCCAAGTGGACAACTACAATATCGTATCAAATTTTTTGTAATTACCATATTTATCCTCCAGTGGCCGTTTCTTAACTAAATGTGCTTCATACCGAAAGTTACGGATTCAAATTGTATGGCTTTATAAGGATTAAAAGACGATTGAGTGGATATTCAATGAGGTGATTGATTGACTGACTACTAATTTAATCTTGTGAAAAAGCCGTTGAGATAATTGATCACAGTGTGGAGATCCATATGTTCTACTTTCAGAGCAGGCATGTTAAAATATTTACTTTTTATGCAACTTAGCAGAGTACACTAAAGACCTCATTAAACGTCGGATCCAACCTGTTGGGACCAGAAACAGGAATGGTTGAAACCTTCCCGATGCATATTTATGTTGCAATTAATACAAATATAATGTCTTGATCTTTGAAAATAAACAATTATTTAGAATAATTAAAATAATATTATCCATCTTCTACGGAAAAATAACAATCGCTTGAAGCTTTAACCAAGTTTTCGAAAGTATCAAGGCAGGGTACTACATACTCACGATCAAAAGTTTAAATATAAAAATACCTGAAGCCTTAAAATATAGCAATTGCCTTCAGTATTTTTAACTGCGTACCTGCAAGGAATTTTTCAAACGGATTTTGCAAAAGTTTTTATGCTCCAGCTTAGCGCAAAAAAAACTATTATTCTCAAAGAATACCTCTTAAACATATAGTGCACTTGTTGTGATTTGTGATATTCTATTCCACTTCTAGAAGGAGTCTAAAAAAAACTGTTTCGCTTGTAAATTTATAGGTGGCGTTAGTGCTCCTGAGAGAGATGCCTATATTGCGGTATTCGTCCTTAAGCGATGTTCATTCATATGAACAATGAAATGCCGATGTTGAATGGAACACATTATTATTTTACGAGCGGCAAAAAAAGGTTTTTTTATGAAAGGAATTATTTCTTGTAGAGGCGGTCGAAAGCTTTACCTGATTTTGTCGCAACATTTTATATTTTACCTGGTTGTTTATTCAATAACATTTTTGATTTCTTCAGAAATTTACACATGTTTTTTTTATAATTTATAATTTTGAAAATCGTTAATATTTTAACTAGAAAATATCTATGTATTATATATTATAAAAAAATACCTTTCATTTTAGAGAATTTAGATAATTATATTTTCATTTCTTCATTACCACGCTTGACAGATATAAGGTTTTATGATATTGTTGAGTAAACTATGTTGAGTAATAAACGTAAAACAAATGTGTATGGCACTAATCATCAAAGGAAAAATTATTATAACAGGAAGAAATCAGTAATCAATAATTTCCACCATACATATAATGAATGCCATGCACAATTGGGTAAAATGATAAGCAATCTTGTTGACTGTCGTAAGTGGGAATGAATCAAGCGTATCACTTACAGACGTCTACTATGTGGATCATCAATATCATTGGATTGACGAAATAATAGAAGATATAATAGAATAATAATAGATATTATAGAGTAATACACCACGGCTAATAAACGAACATTTTTTCATTGAATAGTGTCTATTTCTCTCGTCTCGAAGAGTTTGCCATTGAACAATCGATTGACCTGGACTGATTTTATTATAAAGAAAAGGTTTCCTCAGGGATATTTTTATGTAGATATATAATTTTAATATACTTCGAGTATATCATGGATTTAAGCCATATCAACAGAAATTCTAATAAATAAATAGTATCGTTTTATATATTTATTTATTTGACTAAACGATTGAGAGTGTAAGTAAACCTTACAAAACTTTCATTTTTCAAAGTTCGTGTTATATATTTAAAAAGTTTACTGACCCGATATTTAAATAATAAATGTATGATTGAATAGAGAAAAATAGTCTTATATATTTCATTACGTAGCATTTCATCAGACTGAAGAAGTGCCGATCTAAATTACGCTTTATTCTGTGCATATTTCATCATTAATCAAGCACGATAAAGCGATGCGAACATATTATTAAATAAATATTTTTTTACTATGTCCACTGCGAAAGTAGAGTATAAGAATTTTCACAATGTGAATACATGTTTTGATTGATTATTTTTCACGATAATATGTACAATATAGAATAGAGATATACTTAAAAACGTATATACATAGTATACTGAATACGTAAATATACATGTCTCCCCGGTAGCGTAGTTGGTAGCGTGAGCGTCTATCGATCTGGGGACTGCGGATTCAATTCCCCATCTGTCGGATTTTGAAAATCAAAAATACAGGACTGGATGCCCAATAGGTTGAGTAGTTGTCTGACAATTTTTTTTTTCTGAAACATGATCTGTCAAGACGTCTTCACATTGCGGAGATCCATAAACTCCTCTTTCGGAGTGGATATCTTCACACTGAGCGGGGAGCTGGGATTAAGTTGGGAGCGAACATGGTATAAAATATAGATATATATGTATATTGATTCCAAAAAAATTATATTATTACAGTGAATACCTAAGTTATTTGACTGTTTTGTAGCATTGATGCATGCGATATGCACGTTTTTGTATCGAAGGTTGCCGGTTAAAATCCTGCAGTTTTCCAAACAATCATAAATACAGAACTGTTTTTCTAATTAATTAAGCTATTGCCTAAAAACTAACATCGCAAAGACAAAGTGCTTGGCAAATAAAAGTCACAGAATATTATGTATGGCCATTTGCACGATACCGAGAGTGGATATCGTTATTGTTAATCTGGTGTTGCTAGAAGATAGATTTGCGAAAAAATTAAATTCTGCAAAAATATTTATAACTAAGGAGGAAAAAGAAACTTTCATAATAATGACGACGGCTCTTTTGGCTATGATGATATGAGGTATTGCACTGTCAAAATCACCTCACCTGGTGCACAACTCTGCCGCGTCCTTTGACAAAAATACCAAGTGAAAAAATCACTACAGGTCCCATACACTTATCCTTTGTGAGGAGTGATTTATCGCCGTGTGTCGTTTGCGACACGGAGCCTGTCATACTAAAATATCCCGATGAAACATTTATATCGCTTACGCATTAAATCTTAAAATCGCGTGTCAAAGATGTCCCCTTGATTCATCGGTCGCGCTGAAATTCCATAAAGTGTTGTCCTCGCATGGTTTTTAAAACATCTTGACGTTATTATAAAATATGTTTTCATTTAACTTAACTTTTAGAAGAAAATAAACTTACTCTTAATTTTATGAAAATTTAATGAAACAATGATTTTTTCACCTTGATCACGAGGACATAATATGCATATACCGCCCATATATATTTCAACTTGCTTCGTCATAAATTCAATGAAGTATCCATACTAACATTGTTGGCTGAGTCAAATAATAATACGCATATGACAGTCAAGAAAAATGTATTGTGCCGTTATATCATCAAATCATTTATAGGCAATTTAAGTATACACTATCATTTCTCGTTTTTTTATTTCACGCGTAGTATATGGATATTCTGTTTATTCCTCCATAGTGTTAAAATTTCTCGTTGTTTTTGGCTCGCGTTATGTATATTCAATTTAGAATTTTATTTAATCTTTGCCCCTGGCGGCTACAGTTTTTTCTATTGAAAATTGCGTAATTCGAGGACTACCTGCACTTCATTTCAAGGACTGGTTGTTTGTCATATCCTTATCTCTAAGTTTATAGACAACGTTTCTGTATATATACCGAAACATGAAGGAACAAAATAAACACTCTCATTCAAATTATTATTATTAAACGTATCGATTATAATAGTTTCAGTATTAAATTTTATTCTTCTAATATAATATATATAATACTATGTTCTTGCAGCTTGTGTACCATCTGTACGACTGTGAAACTGCGTTGCAAAAGCAATAATTACATTCATTGAGTTCAGCATTTCTTACAAATACCCAATGATCATCAATGTCTATAGATGCATACGGAACACAAATGAGACGAAAATGACTGATTGTTTATCATTGATGTCATTTATTTAATCTATAATGACCCACTCAAATACAGTGGAAAACCTATGATTTTTATCCAGATATAAAACTCGAGTTGGATACTGCAGATTTAAATAAACAATTAAACACTGCACGTGCATAAAAAATATTTCTTACTGTTATGCAATAACAATTAACAAAAAATGTCCTTTATTGAATATCACTGAAGCCTTAAAATGTTTAAAGGCTTTATACGCAGATTGCTGGTTGGCGTCTTAAAAATTGCGACTTAAATTTTGATTTCGCAGCTGCCTTTTCTATTCTATTATTCTCGACAATTCTTTCTTAAGGAGCACGTGTTTGATAAAGCACAAAGAAATTATTTATTCCTTTCAATATAACAACAGTTTACTGCCGTGCCAGGTGAGTCAGTGATATATTTTACACATACGTATCTAGATAAATCGTCTTATATAATATTATATAAACACACATATGAACTTTAATGGAATATATCGGTGTACTTGTGGATTTTTTTTATACAACGCACTTACATAATATTATACATACTTATACAAAGTAAAAACTAAATTAAACATAGTATTAAAAATATCTGTATTTCAATCAATATTAAACATGTAAATAAATACCCATTTTATTTTTATTTAGAAAGAGTGTAAAAACTTATTATGATAGGCTGTTTATCGTTAAGATTGATCTGTCAATCGATACTGTTAGTATTTAAATTAAAATATGCCCTGATTTTTCACAATAAAATATTGGGTTTTCCAAAATATCGTGTATTGTACGATAAATTTCCCAAATTTGTAAAATACAACTATGCTTACATACCTTTTCAACTGCAATCTTAACGTTTGAAAAAGTTATGATGCTTATTCATCATAATACGTAGATATTTATGCAGCTGTTTTTTTTATAAATGCAACAAGATCTACCCATCCAATTATCACCATGAAGTAAAAAAACATCAATTAAATTCAATATATCTAATTGGAAATAATATTGGCTTTAGTTTTATACAATAATTTTAGTTAGTTATGAATCTAAAAATCATTTGGCAGTATTGTTTATTATCATTGAAGTTATGGATATACATTTTTTCAAAGCCGTAAAGTTAGTGGAAAATTCAAGTCAAAGGCTTTGGTGGTTGGATGAAAGAAGTAATGTAATGTAAGTAGATGACTATAACTAAACTCGTATGTGTATACGTATCGTATTGTTCATTCTATTCAGTATTTATATTTTCTGCATTATTCTCTAGAGCTTTCTAGTTGATTTTGTTATTGGTATTAATTCTGTAAACTTTGGTCATATTAACCATCCGGTATTAGGGATTCGACAATTCGGAAGTAAGCACACCTGCCAAATGGTAACACTGAGATTTATTCCTGTCTCAAGTTTCCCTTATTTAACCACCTAAGCTTGTCAAACTTTAAAGATCTGATTTTTATAATAAATCAAATTATTTAAGATAATGATGAACAAAAATAAAATTTTCTGTAAGATAAGTAAGACGAATAAGTATATTAGGCCGTTACAATTAATAATAAACTTAATTCGAGGGTTATGTTTCAGATTTATTTCATTCCCATAAATGTCGAAAAAACGGAAGTATTTAAATTTTTAGATAAAAAGAGAGATAGCAATCAGTTAACAAGCTGAAAACTCAATTAAACGTTTGCTCTCTACATGTTAAAAAAAATGAAAAAGTTAAACGTGTTTTGTGTTAATGTAAATATAATACATTAAAAGTTAAAAAGACGAACTTTATTTAAGGATAACAGGTTCTATGTCAACAGATATGTAACTAAGTATTAGTTTGTATATGTTTTCTGGATATAATGTATGTAGTTACGATAGCATATATGTTATAAAACAGAGGATATTCGTTTGTTATCTGTCACAACTGTTAACATCTTTAAAACGGTGAACAGTGGCGATGTGAATTTTTCATATATTATTTTGGTTACCATTTTTAGGTTAATTGTTCTACTTTCAGTATTCTTCCGATGATCAACGAGAGACTAAAAATATTGCATGCAGTATCGAAATGAGTTTGTAATAACGAGACGAATAAAATTAATTTTCATAAAAAAATAGTTTGAATATATTTCCAGCAAAACTAGTTAATAAAGTTATTTGAATTTGAAACATTAGTAGTATGTTTATGAGCAAAATTTCAACGGTTAAGAAACGCTGATCGTATTGGAATACAAGTCTTTGCAAGAAAAAGAAACCCGCATGGTAACCAGCGCCCTTCTATGGGGAAGTTCGACACCTGCTTACTATTTTCAAATCTTTTGCGTACGTAGTGCTTAACCTGTTATGGTGCATTAATGGACAACTTTAGAAAAGATATTTATTTACAATTGTAAACCAAATCTGCTAAAATATTTCATATACATATATTTATACAAATATAAAATATTTTTTATATTTATACTTTTATTTAAATATCAATCATTCCCAGCACGGCTTTTCTACACGTTGGCGCATATTTTCAAAGCACACAAACACACAAAAATATATCTACAACTGTTCATCCTAGATTTTTCAGTATCTCTTAAATCTTCAACAGCTTATATACTGCTATTTGAGGGTTTCTCCAACTTGATAATACACTTTTCGGCCCTATACATTGCACTATTACATACTCACGCACAACTGTAACATGGAGTACTTTTCTTGTAATTTTCATAAGGATCAAAATCCATGATCCGACTTTCGTCTTTATACATATTTAGACTAGGTATACGCGAATTATATGATAACATAGCATATTACGTCAGTTACCACCAGTCAAGTAATGATTATTTAAATAATTGTATTTTCATTAAATAATATTATTGGTTAGTGAAAGTTTGCATTTTTTTCCACAGTTTAAAGTATCGCCTAGTTAAATCGACAACTTTGATAGTTTTTGCGTATAAAAATACACTTAAAATGTTATTCTAAGTCTTATAATCTAGTGAGTGATTCATAATTTTGTTACTGGGGATTAAAAAGGTTACAATAAATGATAAATCGGCTCCATGGTAACTGCACAAATGGCAAGTGCTCACATGACACCTGCGCACACATTGAAATGCTCACACTAACGCAGAAATTAACATTAAGACATTTTATACTTAATTTACGTAATTATAGTATAGGTAGATTTTTATTTCAATGCTACCTACCGATAATATAATTACGTAAATTAAGTATAAAATGTCTTAATGTTAATTTCTGTGTTAGTGTGAGCACTTCAATGCGTGAGCAGATGTCATGTGAGCACTTGTCATGTGTACAGTTGTCTGGTTACCGATAAATCACACAAAAAATGTTCCAATTCTGATTTGGCATGATTACTTAGTATTTTTGAGGTATTTATAATACAGCTGTTTTATTAAAGTTAACTATTGTGTTATAGTTAATTTTTAACGACATACAAATGTGTATTCAGGTGTTTCGTATGCATAATATAATCTAGTTAGAAAACATCCTTATACAATAATACAAAAAAAGTTTATATTATTGAATATCTACATAAAATATAATAAATACTCATGCCATTTACGCTTAAAGGGTAATATTTACACTGTATATAACGAAAAATGATAAAACCAACAGTCGATCACTTGTTTTTTGATTTGAGCAGGCGACAGTTTCTATAATATCATAGCTTCTATGTAAATATATTCCAAGCAAACACCTTCCAGACGAAAAAAATGCCAAAACAGATTTTACATTGTGGATACTAAATTTAGTATATTTTCAGAAAATAAAGCTTTTTCTCGGTCACGTTAATTAGTAATTTAAGTATTAAAGGTCTTAATAATAAATGATGTGGCTTGTGTGGTTGTGACAAACCAACTGAATATTCACGCTTGGTAGGGTTTAATTAGTTAGTAGTAGATGAAACATGAATTAATTTGGTTTATACTAAGTAATTAAAAATAATTTAAATAAATGCAATCTTTATATTTAACGATATGTCTAAAAAGCTTTTTGATAAAATATTGTACATGGTCTATGCTTTTTGTTACATTTTTTTATCTTCACCCTAGACTAACATCCTGACGTATCGAGTTTTTTTCAAAATCCGTTTTCTTTTTTTTAATTCTCTCTGTCACAACCTGAGAATTAGCTAGTTTCATTGCCATTTAGTTAGGGTAGTAAATTTATTTTACAATTGCTGAATAAAATTAATAATTCATTATTCTGCAATAAAACGATTTTCGTTAATAGCTATTTCGTTTACGACAGTATCGTTTTAGTATCTTTTAGTTTCATAAAGTTGCGTTGTCTGGGTTTTATAATGGAGTCATAATAGACTTACCTTATCAACTTATGTAATTAAACCACTGAGGGTGAGTCCAGGTTGAGCAATGAATAAGCGAACGAAGGCTTATTTTGTACTGTTTTAAGCCTTCGTTCGCTTGTTTTCGGCCCAGCCTGAGAATGCATATTGAAAATAATTTAAATTTCAAAATAGTTAGAAAGGTAAGAACGTTATCATTAAAAGTATATTAATAAAAAATTTGTTGAACTATCAATATTATGAATCATCAAATTCTATTTAATTGCGGTAAATTATAACGTTTTGTCATACATTGCATTTTTTTAAAACTAAATGTTTATTTGAAAAGAATGGTTTAATTAAAATTTTGTGACTAGCTAACATAGATGAATATATTATGTAATAAATTCATTCAGCCAAAAAAATGAATTCTATTAAATGAATAAATATACAATTGGTTTAAAAATATGTAAAGCAAAGTAAGGCAATAAAAAACAATGGTATGCATAATTCGCTAAAAAATATATCGGTAATGTCTTTTTATCTGAAAATTTCGTGTGAAATTTGTTGCCGAACGTCTTCCATTAGGTAGTAAGCAAAACTATCTCATACATAATAAATTAATGCAGTCCCTTCATTCTCAGTCCAAATCACGTCTAGAAAGCCAGACCGTTTGATTTTTTGCTCTGTTTTACAAAATTATCATAAATTCATTTGAGTTTCCGTTATTTTTTTTTTGTGTCCCGCCGAGCGCTACCTTTTTTATGAGACCCATTTTTTTCATCCGGCGGTGTGATATATAATATTTTATAGAAAATGCCCGCGTCTCTTGGATTGCTTTGGAGGAAGGTCAACGCACTGGAACATATGCGACTTCCGGAATATTTTATGGGGATGTTTATTGAAATTGGAGCAAATTGACAAAAACCGTTTCCTTTGTAAGTTGTCAATGTTTGTTCATTTGTATTATATACACATACTAGTATAATATTTACTTAGTAAAAAAGCGTAAATAGTAATAAATATTTATAAATTATAGTTATTATTTAATATTAATACAATCGTTAAAGTGGAGAAACTTACATATTCCCACATTTAAATATTATTCAAAATATTATAGATTATAAACAATATGTTATATCAAAAATGTATTTTTTTATACCATGCTCACTCCCAAAGTGGAGCATAGGGATCTACACAGTGTGAAGATATCCATTCCAAAAGTTAATCTACCTAATGTGAAGACGTCTTGACAGACAATTGCTCAACCCAATGGATCCCGTCCTGAATTTTTCGGATTTTAAAAATCCGATTGATGTGGAATCGAGTCCACATTCCCTGGATTGCTGGGCATGCACACTACCAACTGCACTACCAGGTTGATAAAAAAAGTAAAAATGTTTAAAATAACTAATGTAAAATGTATATGTCTATTAAAATCATTATAAATATTTTATAGATTTTTTTTTCCATAAATAAACCCGCGAATTTAAAAGGATACGAAATACAAAATGCCTTTTCTTAGACAAAGGTGTGTTTTTTATAGCTGTATCCCTTGAGAAGATTTAAAATCCTTTGATTTCCGGAACTCGATACCTCGCACAACTTGTAAAAACCTGATCGTAAAAATACTACAATGGGAACATTATTTAGCAATGCGTCACAGAATGAATATCTGGTTGATACCTGACGCAAAACAGTTACAAAATAACAAGTATCAGATTCGTGAGGACGACGTTGTATCAAACAATAAAAAAAATTGAGATCACTCATGAGACGAAACGGATCACGCGGAGATCTCGATTTTGGACAGTTACCCATTATTATCACCATAACAGCTTGTAACCGATTCATGCCAGTGTATTGGTTTATGGGAACCAGGGTTTGGTCAATTGTTAGCGGTTTTTTTTGTAAAACGTGACACGAAAATCTTTCAACGGCCATAGGTTTTATTGAATAATGGTATTTCTGAGACATATTTCTAATTACATATTCCGTTACTAAAATATTAAACTACGCCACTGATAAATTCGTTTGTGTCCCGAATATAACTAAATCTTTTCAAGTTATTTGAGTATGCTTTAATGAACATAGTAATAGTAAATCATTAATTGGAGAAGTACATACTTATAATCCTACATTAACGAGTATTAAATATAATGTCTTGGTACAGAGTATTGTGGTGTACATATTTCATAAGTAATTAAGTAGGAATTATGTATTATACGCTGCATCGTTCGAGTTGGCATTGTCTATATTTAAAACTGTTTCTGGTTAAAACAATATACATTTATGAAAATATGTATCACAAAGCAGTAGAGGTGGTAAGTTATACATGGAATTCGATTGATTTTACCTTTATATGGGGCCTAAAAAAATTTATTTATGTACATGTTTATCCTTAGTTGTCACTATACATTTTTCTTCATATTATGATGTACATATATATAAATATTATTTATATATACGACTAAATTGTATGGATACCTTCGATTCAAAATTGAGGGTGAAAGACTTTCTATTCTTTTCGAATTTTAACTCTTTGTCAACCACATTTAATCACCGAACATAAAAGCTCGCCAATCGAATGGTTTCTAGGCCAGTCTTACCAGTACAAACCGCTGGACTTAAATAAATAAGCTTATTTTCTAAGTATGTTTATTAATAATTAAGTAATAGAGTTTTTAAGATTCAGGAAAAAATCCAAAGTCATTTTCCACCAGTGGTAGAACTATAAATTAATATTACATGCCAGGTATGAAATTTAATGCATACTGTACTGTATTTTTTTGTACAAAACTGTATATATCAATAGTTTCACCTTCTTCTATTGTCTCTATTATAAAATATTCAGGATAGCATTATTTCTATCATCTCTCTATAATCGGTGTATTGTCATAAAAATGTGAGAAAAGTATCTATTTCTCATCGAATATCGTGGGCCTGTGAACCAAACTTGGTCTCAGTTTTGGGATGCAAGGGATGTGAGGCCGAGGGGTCAGGTTCGAATCTCACTCAAGAAAATCGGCAAGTGGCAGTTGCCGTGGGAACTCAGGACCCTGGAACTGACAAGTCAGTGCAAGCGTGTGAAGTAGGAAGTGCATCCCCTTTGACAGCCACGGAGAACCATTTGATTAGAATTAATTTTTAGCATTGTCCTTTCATTTGCAATTATAATGCACAAATCTTGGTAATAAATATATATTATTAAATATGATTGTAATTAGTAGTACGTAGACTATAGAATTGATAGCTTAGATTTTATTCAAATTGATTATTCTAAGCCTCCAATCTGCAGATAAAAAAGACAATTTGAAATACACTTTCTAAGAAAAAAATAATAATAATAACTTTCGGTTGTAAAAAAACATACAAGTTTTATGTATCAGCGATAATTTCCGTTTATATTGTCCATAAATAAAAAATATTTTTTTGCACAAAATTTATAAGAAAACATTTCTCAATACACCAATATCATCCAATTAAACATATTGGCGTATTAAAATAGGCAAAAAATTAATTTTCATATATTTAGACAAGTAACTCTTTTCATGTTCTTATATTTTAAAATATTTTAGGCTTAAGCTTTAAGAATTGTAAACAGATTAAAATATATATAGGTATTTCTTTAAGATATTACATTAAAATCAAAGGTTGTTAATTTCTGTCAGAGATCATGGGTCGTATCTTCTGAATCTATATGTTGAACTCGTTTCCAGGTCATATTGAGGTACATCTATGAAGATCCAGTTTTTATCTCATGTATTATTGTTCAATATTTTGTTGGGTATTTAACGGTTTTCTTTCAACATAACATTAAAACCTTTAGAATATTTTGTTACTTCTACCTGCGATTAATAATACTTATAACTGTGAATTAATTACAATACACATTTCATTTTTAAATATCTTATAATATGCACCGCGAGATTTTACGGCCGATATTAATTTATTCGATCTGATTGAAATTTGAAAGTTTAATGCGAGATTTATGGCTTTATTTGAATTGTTAATGAATTTGTACACAGTGTAAAGATGATCCAAATAAAGGACTTTATTATCAAATATTGAATATATTTTCAACAATAAAAAAACCAGTTCCTTATGTTAATATTTAAAACAAATTTAAATTGCTGGTTCTGACACAATATAACCAGCGTTGTAAAATTAAGTATGTAGTTAAATTTCATGTGATCGAATTTAATTTAATCCTTTATTAAATATTCCAATAAAAAGTTTATGATATGACTGTATAATTTTAGGATTAATTACTATTCAAAAAAATTTTTCATGGGAGCTTGTTCAAATATTTGTATAATTTATAATTTAACGGCAAAATATTATTTTTTATATAATATATCGCTACTGTAGAGAGAAAAGAAACTAATTAACATTTTTGGAAAAAAATCAAATTCGTCAAAGTACATACTTTTAGATGCGGAATCAATGGTAATGTCGATATCTAAGCTCTTGACTAATAAAAAAAACAGTATTTCAAATAATTACTGAATATTTTTATTTGTATTTTTTTTTTAAAT
>JAGVSQ010000361.1:22984-41987 GCA_022683975.1 Rhyacophila evoluta
TCATCATTATATATTATATTTCATAATTATTTTTAAAAAACTTTCAATTTTAGATCTACATATATTGCTTACTTTGAAATTGCAAAACAACCATTATCTCAAAACTGTTAATTTGTTAGTTGGTGACTTTTCGTTCTACGGCAAAGATCTCTCTCTGTAATAGTAAAGATAGTATCTCAAAGTACGAGACTAATATTTAAGGATAGCATACCGGTTTGTTTAAGTATTTTCCTGAAGTTTCATAAAAGCACATATTGTACAATGTATTTGATTTAGGCGGGACTGAATTAAGATTCAATAATTTGGAGCTGTATTAGTCGTGCTGGTAAGTGCAAGCACTTCAACACTGAAAGACTCAATGTCGAATCCACTGGATAAAAATATGTGAGTTGAAGTAAAATTATTATAAAATAACAATACGTAAATCACAACTTTAAAGCTTATTTATTGATGTCGATTGCCCATATATACTTGTACCTATTTTGAATATTTCGAAGTGAAAAGTAAAGGTTTAGATAACTGGGAGATGTATTTTGAGCTTTTGTGGGGTAGGATGCATTTTATAGTCAGCTTAAATCTTATATGACATTATTTTGTCAACCATCATACATCAAACCTGTGAGCTTCGGTTAAAGAAAAAGATTTATTTTAAAACCTTTTAAAAGTGTCATTCGGTTTTAGTTTTCTGACTAATAAGTTGAAATCTCTGCCGATAAGTGCATCTTCGTAAATAATTATTCCTCCAATTTCTTGACAGAAAGAATTATTTCATGTGAGGCAAGGTGTGCTAGGCGTCATCTATTCGGTGGGTAATTTCATAATGCCCCTCTCGTGGTACAAAAATAGCTATACTTTCTTGAGGGTAGAGTGTACTTTATACATCCCCTTGATGTCGAAGTAAATTTGGAATGAGTATAGAACTGAAACTCGTAAAATTTACAGTAAATTTTCGAAGATGTTACAGTTACTCAGACTACATGTTTTAATACCTCAAAATGATGAAAGGGTGTCCTTACATTGAAATTCACTTAGTTCTATAATATATACACAAATATTTAATTATAATATGTTTTTTACATCTTACCATCATGTATTAGAATTGGTACAATCAAAATTATAGAACAAAAGTTGGATATGGACGAAATTTGTTATAAGTTTATGACGAAGACAAAATAATTGTATTATATGATGTGAAAAAATTTTGAGTGAATAAATCGAGATTCTTGTTTGATTATATTCAAAACAATACCCGTCTCAACTCACTTTTTTCATGTAGAAGAAATTAATAACCAAAACAATCTCATTCAAAATAGCCAATTTAAATTGTATTGGTGAAATAGTTCATGGAATAAAAAATATCTGATTTTTTAGATTTTTCGGGTAGTTATCAGTTATGATGTGACAGGTGATACAATTGAGGTTGATAAATACGAGCATGTATGGCAGAATGTGTAAGAGCTTAAAAGAGTATCTTAGAAGGATTCTTGAAGAAAAAAGACCAGCAGCTATATGTATCGATGAATTAATCTGCAAACTTCACTTGTCTAAAACGTTCAGGAGAATTGAAAAACTTTTGTGAATAAGTATGTTACTGCGTGTTGGTGATTTTATGTATTTTAAACTTTTATGAGTTTTGTGGGCGCCATAAAAATTAAAGCTAAAATCTAAAGCTCGCATTCAAGTCAATTTTCAGATTAAGCCACCGATATGTTACTTATTTTTCGTGCTTGTTACCTCACAGGGTATACAGAGCTGGTTACACAAATGCATTTCCTTTTAATCTATAGATTCCTTAAATGTAGCCTTTATTGTGCCCAGAATTGCCTGGACGAAGATGAATGTTTGAGTACACGTCCCTTTAAGCTCTGCTAGTTGTCAGGTATTTAAATTTAGATTGAAAAGAGTTTTATTTAAAGTTGATAATAAAGTTATGTTTATAAAAAGCTTACGTATAGTTTTATAGGCAACTGGAGTATAAAAATATTCAATGGGTACTCAAACGGTGGAAACGAAATAAGCTGACGGGTGTAAGTACGTTAGCAAGATGCAGTCATCAAAACCTGAGTACAAGTTTTAGTTTAAAATAAATTAGGGGAGAAAAGTGCATCAGCTGCCGCGGCACGCGACGCCCCTGCCGCCCACGCGCCACCCTTGTCGCTTGCAGCTTCCCAATACAGTTCGCACACAATTAATAACTTAACCCTGATTTATACTATACACCTTTATCATATATATGAGTATTTTTTTACTACACTTTGTTGAAAAATGGATATAATTTTAAAGAATGTTTTACAATATCTCATAAACACATTTAAATGATCAGTGTGTATATTTTTGTATACGATAATAAATACCTCGCTTAATAGATTGAACAGTAAACAACTAAATAATGTTGTTGTTATATTTGTGTTCTATGTAATACAACCTTTTACATTTTTTTGTGTAAAATTACTTATTGCAAAACTGAAATTTTTACATAGACTGATTTTGTAGTAATATTTTTTTTCCATTATTACTCTTTCTTATATTAGACATGCGTGGGATGTTTGGAGCTATAGTTACACCTTACAACGTATTGTATTTTATATGTAATGTTTTCTGTAAGGTATTCTTAGCCAACCTCTTTTTAGAGGCATTTAAATATTTTCCTATGACCAAAACGACTGTAATATACGCAATTAGGCCGCAACTCTTGAATAAATTGTAAGTGAGTTTATAAATTCTAAATATTGTCGTTAGCTTGATATCGTGAAACACATTATATCAAACAAATGATTTGTAATAGAGATTGACATGAATTAGCAGCTCGTAAAAAACGGCAACGTGTTGCTATGGTGCCATTTTTCGTAGAGGTTTTTTGAAAGACGAGACAACGTTTTTTTTTACTTTAATAAAAAGTATATTGAGTGGCTAATATTTAAATTAAAAATAAACTTATCATGTAAAAAGCTAAATTAAAAATATATCAGATATATTTAAATGTGTTTATGTTAAATACAATTACTTGACGCATACCAATTTTCAACACGATTGAATATTTGATTAGTGAACCTACACCCCACATTCTTCAGTACCAATTGATATGCTGTATTCTTCTTTTTTCTTAGCATTAAGTTCTAAGATAGGATTTAACAATCACCACAAGTATCTTTTACTGAACATGGTGTTTGGTAATCGAACGATTCCAGTTTCTAGGCCTCCCTATTTTCCATCTGCACGTCTCCATCTAGTCAGTTAACTACATAGCAAATTAAAATATGAAAGATTACATATTCTGACGCTGCTATAATCTAAAGTATTTCCTATATAACACTAGTAATAAATTTGAATATTTAGCTGATTTGTGCATGAACTTGTATCCATAATTCACTTACTTAATTACTTATTCCTCTAGAGATTATCACAAAAAAAATGCAACACGAAAGTTTGCACACCTTGTCATCATGCACAGGATAGGCTACCTATGTTCAGTTGGTTGGGGCAGCCCAGAGATCGACCCCAGCCCCCCTGGGATTTTTGGGAAAGGCGACCTTTGGGGGACCCGTCAACCGTTGGGCCCACCTGCCCAAAGGCCCACAAATAGCTAAACAGATGCTATTTTTTGCGGATTAATGCCCATAAGTACTCGTAATTTTGCCAAATTTAACGGTATATTTCAAACATATTTGCGCACAATTATTATTCATTACAAATTATATACAATAGTGTGAATGGACGCAGTTTTAATTTCAAATAAATAACATACATTTGTAATTATATTTCAAAAATCATTCTTAATAATGTGGGATTTAGCAAGTTTTAGACGTTCGATAGTAACATAAACCTAAATAAAAATTTAACTAACTATATCTTTTATCTATACCATTAATTCAATTCCTAATTAACTAATTCATTCTCAATTAACAGCTTTATACTGAAATAATAACATGTCTCCCGGTAGCGTAGTTAGTAGCGTGCGCGCCTAACAATCCGGGTAATGCGGATTTGATTCCCCATCTGTCGGATTTTAAAAGTCTAAAAACACAGCACCGGTTGCCCATCGGGTTAGGTAATTGTCAGACAAACAATTCTCGTAAAAAATAATCTATGAAGACGTCTTCACATTGCGGAGATCCATATACTCTACACTCGGGGTGGATATTCCACACTGTGTAGATCTATATGCTCTAATTGAGGAGCGAACATGGTATAAGAAGTAAAAATAATTTCGATTAATATTTTTTGCAGTGTTTTATATTTACAAATAACGACTAAATTAGCTAGTTATAACATTTACAACTGATTTAAAACATTGTCAGTATATTCATATATTATATGAAAACTTTGCACATTGTTATTATAGTCTCAAAACAATGTTTAAGTTCATGCTTATTATAATCACTGAGTAATTTATGTCTATAGACAATAATTAATTTAATTTCAATTGTCAGGTAGAAAACCAAAAACATATGAAACTATATTGCAAACGTTGTATACCCAGCTGTTCGTTATTTCTGTGTAATCTTGACAGGCGCATTGTAGCTAGTAGGGCAGGAGTTAGTCAATGAAATTAGTTTAAATATTTAAATATGTGCTACGTATCAAAGGTACCATCGAATATTCCGTGTCCTTATCTGCACTTAGTTTGAATCAGAATTTATTTTTACAATAATTTTACACATCTGAGTATACACTTTTCTTATGATGCGACATGTCTAGATAAATGCCTATGTAAATTTGATATAATGACACTGTTACTTGAAGAAAGAAACCCTTTCATGGTAGTACAACGTGCACGTGCCTATCTATTTATGGACGATGGATAGTAAAGATGATAGGATTATAATATCCAATATACAAATCTTGTAGTTGAAACTAACGTAAACGTATGCATACACTACACGAAACATTGTAAATAGTGCTGTACTAAATTTAATTTGATTACATAACAACATCTTTAAAGCACTCCACATTTATACTCGACAGTTATCATGATACCCAGCTCATGTAAATCGTATGAACTTTTTAAACATACGATAAGACTTTATTGTTAATGGTTTTTTGCCTTTTAGAATAAATAGATTTAATAAGTATTCTATCATTAATATTAATTAAATTAACTATTATTTCTTAACTTTATTACATTTCTGAGTTTGGAAAGTTAGTTTGATTTTTACTAAAAAGTATTGAAGAAACGTCATTGAAAAAATATATGCAATACTTTGATAAGCACTTGTCTGATGTCATAATTTATTAGTAAAAAATATATTTGAAAGCGGATGAAAGTTTACGGATCAAATCGATTAAAACAAAACGATTTAGGATACACTTATGGCATATTTTTTACTTAAATATGCCACGATAAAACATCGAAGGAATAGGAAAAACAATTAATAAATATATTAATAAAAGTGCATCGGTGTGGTATAATATATATATAAATAGTTTTTGATCTATCACAGTCTTCATTTCTTAATGAAGCTTTTTAATTTATATGACGTTTTTAATTAAGAAAATAAATTTAAATATTAGTACTTATATGTACTATTATAAAGTTTTATCAAAATGTTATATTAAGTGTAAAAATATCTTATCTATTGATCGAAAGTATTATCTAAGAAAAATTGTCACCTGCCAAAATATGTCATTTCTTTGAAAAGCTTTTATTCCTCGAAACGCTTTTACTTTTCATCTGCTCGCAAATAACGTACATATGTATATAAATCATCTGCGCTTTTTTCGTTATCATCCCTACTGTTCTGGGTCGATCTTTTCTTCAACACACTGCACTGATTTTTGTCCACCGGGATGATAGATGCAGTATTGTTTACAAGATAAAAGATTTTTTACCAAGAATACTTATGTGTACTGTAACCATGCATCAATTTTTTTTTATATATCCAAAATTTCACATTTAGGAGCAATAGAAATTTACATTTCCGTATAGATATTCCCCCTTTTTTAAAACTATTTCGTCTTGAATGACCGTGCCTATGGATCGCCACAACTTGGGAGATTTTTTTTTAAGGACCAATTATTGTTCAACTGTTGAGCGTTCGATTCTGCATGGTTTAATTTTTGAAATTCCTGTTTAGCTGCGGTTTGTATTCTTAACTACAAAGCATACAACAACATACACACAAATCAACACGCTAAAATTATATTCTACAAAAAATATTTTTGAACTAACACGACATATCAAATAAGGCTTAAAAACGTGTA
The DNA here is from genome assembly GCA_022683975.1 of Rhyacophila evoluta. NCBI lineage: Eukaryota > Metazoa > Arthropoda > Insecta > Trichoptera > Rhyacophilidae > Rhyacophila > Rhyacophila evoluta. The sequence continues at coordinate 29,186 of JAGVSQ010000361.1, forward strand.
AATATTCTCTCTATAGGCTTGGCATTATATGAAAAACAAGAGATAGATTAAATAGATCCTGCATTCACTTGAATTCCTCCATAAATTAAAAAAAAATAGAAGCATAGTTAAAGTAAAATAGAGAAATGCTTTACTAACTTTAAAAATATTTACTCAAGAAAATAAAAATGATAATTCAATAGTATTTTAAGGTGATTTTTTTTATAAAATAAGTAATTGGTTTCGTAATACCATTTATCAAATAAAAGTATGGTCACCGCATAAAAAGTGGAAGTAGATGCAAAATATTTGTGGCTGTGATTGCAGGTAGTTTCCATATGGTATATTTAGGGATAACAGTTTTATTATACAGTGGTTTCTAAACGAAAGCTCTCTTACGTTTTACTCATCATCAAAAATAATTACATTATAAAAGTTAATTGAACCACATAATAAGCAATTATAGCGCATAGTGACAAGCTAAATCAAATCCATGATATTATTATTTTTGTCTAGAAATTTGTTTGAAAAAAGCAGAACCAATTGTAATTTTCATCTGTTGACCAGTTTTTAAATTAAATAGGTGAGCGCGGGAAGCATACATGTAATCAAATTCAACTGCTATCATAATACATTATTAAAGTTTGCTTCATAGTTTTCCGTCGATTGGTAGCTAGACGATTAATTCATAAGTTAGTAAGATGGTCAAATGACGTTTCGATAATTTAAAGTTTTAATATGTATTTTTATTTAAGAAACGTTGGGATATATTTTTTACAGATAATATGCACTAAAATACCTGCTTGTCGGCGCACGCCTCACCGGTATCCATTCAACCCGTAAAATTCCATATATAAGCGAATGTTTGAATTGTCTATTGAAAACAAAATTCTTTTGTGTAGCCTTAGCATGTGCTCTTTATGCGAAATCAAGTGAAAAGGCAAAGTAAAGAATTTAATCAAACATCACCCATAAAAATATAGCAAATTTACCTGTCTCCACATCTAACATCTAGAAATATAAGCCATAAAAACATATAAATTATAAACTCGTATTACGACCATTTCTGTATGTTATAAAATATTTTATTAAGAAAATTTCACTGATAATTGAGCAGAGATGTGTAATTTTAATTTATAATAATTATGGGACTGCATCGAATTATAATAGATAAATACGTATTCAAATTATAATAAAAATTATACCATAGTTATGCAAAAATATCAGTTGATAACATCTTTTTAAATATACATACAAAATAAAATGGGCACTCAATATATATGTTACCGATTGCCAACTATAATGAATTAATAATTCTCCAACTTACATTTTACAGATTTATAATAAATCTATATAAATCTGAAAGTAGTATTATAAAGAGTTGAATCGTGAAGGCACAACGTCCACCTGTAGAAGGAGATAAAATTAAAATATATGTCACTAGATGATAACACGTTGTCCGATAAAAATAATAACAGATAAGCCAATATCAATAACAAATTACTTACTTATGGAATGGGGCATTTTAAAAATAAAATCTACAATAAAATTTAGTTTTATTGTCATAATTTAAATATTTATTCCTGATCTTAAAATCTCATGTAATTTTGCTGGGTGTAGTTCAGTATTAAGTAAAAGGTGAATAGATAATAACCAATCCTAGAGCTTTCAAAAACTTAATTTGTATAAACGAATCAAATTAAAGCTCGATTGGATATACACTATTATTTTGCATTAATATGGTTTTAATATAATTGGTGATGGTTTATACCTTACCATGAGCGGTACAATAAATCATTTTAAAAACCATCTGCATCATTAAATAGAAAGAGATTTTTTCATAACGCAAGTGCAACCAACAGAAAAAATAATCTTCTTATACTTTGGCAGTGTGACAAAAAAGTTCTTCCATTTTTTACTAACCGCGTACAAAGCTCGCAAAGAATTTTTCTAGACACTGCGACATGTGTTTTTCATGCCATGTTCGTCACATTTAATGTAATCGGAAGATTTTGGAAGATTCTTTAAAGGATTTTTAACGTTTTTTTAATCTTTGATACATGCCGCTGTCGGATCATCTGTCAACGTTGGGTGGACGGTATTTCCACGTAAAGTCATCCATGTTATCGAATTTCACGACCTCAGATAAGAATATTGAGAACTCATTATTATTGTAACTTAAAGCAAAAAAAATCACACCTTCTGCCATGTAAGTGTTTTACTTCTTCCATACTCCTTAAGTGGAGCATAAGTGCACCATAAGGCGATTCCTATAGATAGATTCTCGCATCCTCCTACGTCATGCTTGAATTATGTATCTTATTTGAATACATTTGGAAATACTATAATATATATGCATATTATACCATATTTTCTCTAAAAGTAAAGCATATGGATCTACATAATGGGAAGTGTCCGCTCCAAAAATGGACTATGCGCATCCTCACAATGTGAAGACCTGTCTTGACTGATTACTTTAAATTGCTCGTCAGAGAATTTCTCAACCGGATGAGCATCCCGTCTTGCATTTTCGTATTTTTTAAGAATCGGGTTGATGTGTGAATCAAACCCGCACTCCCCAAACGCTTGACTATCGACGATGCCAAAATCCAGTTAATTTCATCAAAAGGCAGACCAAGTTGAACGATCGTATCCGATGGTGGATGCATTTAGTATAAAAAAATGATTTAAAATATGTATATACACACACATATAAATTTAAAAATAGTCAACATATCAACCTGGTTATTTTACGAATTTTAAATATCAAAAATTATAACATCTTAAAGCAATTTACCATTAAAATATTGATTAATTTACTGCAGTACGTAATTTTTATAATATTTATACAGCAATATTTACTTTTCATATATAAAGTGTTTTCTTATGGACAGGTGATAAAAATATCTTCCTTGATTCAAAGGACATTGGCGCATCGCCAAAAACCATAAAAAATAAACAAAATCAAAACTCACAAAAGCTCAGAAACAGCTGCTGTTATGAAAACTGCACGCAATTGTACTTATAACAAAAGATTTTCACATCTAAGTTATCTTAAGCGCATACTATTTTGCTACAGGAAAATCACCCAAAAGTAAATGATACCTTAAGAATATTTTGGGTTATATATAAGAAACGTAAATAACATTGGGCAAGAAAAATTCTTTCATGCCAATCGTTCTAAGAATGCAGCGCCTATATGCGTGAAAAATTATGGCAAGTTGTATAGAGACGCCATCTCTAGGGGGGTCTATTTTTTCTTTTAACCAACTGAAATCAATAAGTTGTATAAACAAGTAATAAAATGTATACTATACAATTATTAATCTAATTAATTAGTAGTATTCATTTTTTTCCAATCTTAATCGTAGGTGAGAAATCATAAAATTAAACATGATTAAATCTTTTTCGAGGGGTTAATGACGCCTACAATTATTTTAATCGCTGGAACTAGTAATACTTTTATAATCTTATTAAAATTAATGAAAAACTGTCAACACATATTTATTTAAGAAGGTATTCATTTCTGTTAAAATACGCAACACAAATGGTTACAGCGCAGTAGAAATGATTCATTACTTAATAAAAGTAGATACCTACCTACTTGTTTTAATCATAAATGTCATTTTACTTGAATATCAAAGCTAAGTGGATATATTTCAAATAATCGATTGAAATTTTCTATTTTGAAAGTGCAATAATGAAACCTTATTCTGCATAATTGAAAGTAATGAGATATGGAAGGCACTGATTCATTATTACGTAAAACCAAAGAATCTATAGGTAAGTTAATTTTACAGAAATATCATATATCTTATCATATGATTATTTTTTAACACAAATCTTATTCAATGTTTGAAAATCCCATATATACATAAATATTTTTAATTTAACAGCCTTGTGGTGTAAAATTTAAAAAAATCGATCATGTTTGACATATTTTAAAAGATACGTTTTCAATATGATTTTATAAGATATACATATAAACCAGATGATTGTAATATAAATAAATTTATTTATATTTATGTAACCTAATAATAGTTTTAACTTCTCACAATTATTAGATATAAGCTATTAATATTGTTTTATTAAGATGTGTGAAGGTTGCAGATTTAAATCTACAGATGTAGATCATTTAATTGGCCTATAACTAAGCGTTGTTCACAAAAATCTCTTAAGAGAAGTTTCATATAGTAGAAATACAGATGCACCATTTAAACAGCGGATATTTCACGCAATTTGAAGATTCATCTGCTGCACTGAGCATATTAGTTGTGTGTGTGTATGTTGTAACATGTTGAAAGACATCAGCATCGGCTATCGAAAAGTAAAGCGTATGCAATTATATACCCAAGTTAAGTTTACGTTCATAATTAAAGTTAGTAATATGTATATTGTGCGAGTGTAGTTGGATTTTTCTTTGTGATGTCGTGTGCGCGATTCCGATTGAAGAAATGAGCAGGACAGGTCACGATACTATGACACTTGCGCAGATAACGAGAATTTACTTATTACGTAACGATTGTCTGATGGGTGCATTAAAATTGAATTGGTTGATAACTTTCCAATATTACCAACGTACTCATTGTACAATTACTAAGAAAATTATTGAAATACTCATTTGTTCGTTCTGCAATAAAATTGATTGTTTTACAGTCATCCAAAATGTGAATGAGAAATATTAGAGTCTACATTGTATTATTATACATATAACACTGTATATATCCAAAAGAATTTTGGTACTTTTACTGAAATTCAAATTGTAAACAATTGTATGTGACTGTATATCTTATCAAAAAAAAAATGAGTGGCTACGATAGATATGAGGTGTAATATTTCAATATTAAGTGCAATACACATGTGTTTATTTTTGAAAGGGCTACATCGAAACAAATGTAATCAAATTTCACAACTTCATTCATAAAATCATTTTGATATTTTTTTACACACACATCTGGAATAATACATGTTTCTATTGTACAATACAAGGGTAGTCAACCTTTTTATAGATACAGCCAACTTTTGTATCTTTATTGGAAACATGTTTTTAGATCTCGAATGAATTCTCTATTTTCGCAAATTGGCATTTTTGAATTTCTGCCCAAGAAGCTTCAATCACCTACTAGTGGGCGGTAGGAAACATGTTGAAAATCACTGGTATAGCATATCATTCCTAGAAGCAAATGCCAATACCTTGGTTATATGCAATAATATATGCGAGATTTCTATGCTGCCTAAGTTCTAGTAATTGAGAACGTCTGATGAAGAAATCCTCACTCAACATATTTTTTTGTATTATTGATATGTTCACTTAGAAAACCATGTCCAACAGGTCTAGCAGATATCGAAAAGCTCTTCTTCTTTAATCGATGTATTATGGCACCATCGAGAGATATGATTGGAGTTCTGTTATCTGGCAAGAAAAATAAATGGTATTATAAAATCAAATAAATAAAAGTACATAGACATTCATAGACAATAAAAACAGCACAACAACCGTTTAATGCAGTTTTTGATTAGTATTTGAAAGCTTTCGTTGAAAGTTTATTAACCGAGAAAATTATTTGTAAGCACAGAATATTTCTGGATCACATGCAAGTTTTCATAGAAATAATTGTTTGATTTAAGATTGCTTGCAATTGTAAACAAAATAATTAATAAATGTAAGCACGGAAATGTCGATGGGACAAATTAATTAGTGGCGAATGCACGGCGTGGTATATATTTATCTAATGTACCTATTCGTAGATATTGTAAAAGAACAAATATCTATGATACTTTGCATGAGTAAAGCAGTGAAAGAAAACTCAAGATCTGTAATTTAATATTAATTCATGTCTTATTGGTGTCTACTTTAACTCATTTTTTTACATGCTATCATTCACATATCTAGTGTTAAATATTGATTGATTAATAATTTCAAAAAAATAATTGTAATGTAATTAAAAAAAAAAATAACAAATCAAAGTGCTCGTAAAACTGTCCTGTGATTTTATCGTCACTATTGACCATTTAAAAGCAGACCAGTACAACGTGGCAGAAACTTTGGCACGTATTGGGACTGTCAACAGTCCAGTGTGTAAATGTGGACAGGAAAATGAAAAAATCAATCACATTATTCGGCAGTGTAATTAATGTCTATGATACTCAAACATTTGGCATATTAAAAAGTTCTTAAGTTTTTTCAGACTTATGTTTCAACTACATCTTTTAATGATATTACAGTCTTCACGCATTGCTTCACGTAGGCAAGTTTTTGAATTCTTAAACAATTGTGAACTTAAGATTCAAATTTAAATGTAAATTTTGTCCTTTTTTTTTGTTAAAATACAACAGTAAATAAAAAAATATATATAAAATATTAAAAAGGTTTCATTGGAAATTTTGTACGTAATGTAAATTTCACGAACGTCTGTCATGAAATCCCACGGAGTTAAGAACAATATACATTATGTTCCGAAATTTTAGAATTTCAAAAAAAATAAATTCAATAATGAAATGAAATTTAAACTAATTAATCTAAGCGGCAAGAGATTACATAAAATACTATTTCTATACTATTCGCGTTTTCGAAAGACGTTTTTTATATTTAAGACTTGCTTATTCTAACAGATTTTTACAATATTTTTTGTCTATAAATAATGCTTAAGTATTGAATAATTAGTGGTCAAATTGAATGGATCATATAGCATCAAAGGACTTCTATCTGAGTAGCCAAGAAAATACTTGTTCACGCTTATAAATTATCTGGTTCAAATTATTGATATAGAATCTTGAAAATAATATAGATTATCCCATTATTTGTTATCTTTCATAGTGGTTGGAATTATCTGATTGATAGTAAAAATTTACAAACAGAGATTGAGATTGTAAATAATATTTGCAGCTTTATATTATTCCAACTAACATTTCTCTTATATGAGATTTGATATCTTCAGACGTCGTACTTGTTAGAATCTCATTCGGGTGCCTCAGTAGCTTATAGGAATATCACGATTTCTCAGTGATAGTAAGTACATGGACATAGATAGCTGTTATGCACGGACAATTATTAAATCGTTTTCGAATTAATTTGTAGGTGTGAGTTATCCGTATTGCCGCTGGTTGGATCAAGTAACCACAATTAAACAATTTGTTCATGTCATAAACTTAAAAAAATAAATATACCATTTTGTGAATATTGGTATATTATAGTTGTCATTTATAGAAGTTGAGTAGCCAGTATTTTTTAAATACAAACAAAAGCAGTGGAGTGAATAGAATAGATAGTTAAAGAAAAAATTAATAAGTGTTCATATATCATGTCTCTTCGGTCTTTCGCACTATGACAAGAGATGGAACAATAAAGAGGCTAATCCGGAAATATTAGGCAACACTGTATACGATGTTTTTTTGAAACAAGAAAAATTGAAATTCAATGATGTATCAACACACACACACATGTATATCATATCTATTTTTTAGCATTTTTATGTATGTGTTGGCGTATAATATATATTACAATAAACTTTATTTTTTTTAATATTATATTTTAATTTGTCGTACTTTAAATTTATTCTTAATCGTGAATAGCACAATATATTGATCTACACAACGTTAAAACGAAGCTTGATAGATAATTTTACGAGGATTGTTTATTTACTAATCACTCTATACATTTGACATCCTACCCCCTGCGTCTTTAATTTTAATACAATATACAGAACAGTGAGTGTTCAACCCATAACGTATGTTACCGTAACGCACGCAATCACCAGTAGGCTATTGAGGCATTTAAATAGTATTTATATATAAGGCTCAGTTAACATCTGACACTATGATAGAGAAATCGATTAATCTTTTTAAGCAATAATGATGGAATCTGCCCACACTCAAAAGAGTCCAAAACGACAACAGCACTTGTAATACATTATTGCGTTAAATATTCATCGTTTTCTTCGGTAGGAATTTATGCGAGCTTTATTGCATTGCAATTGTTGCAGTAATTAATATTGATACCTTTGTTAGCTAACAGTTCACTCACAAAGCAATTTGAATATTAGAACAGTAAATGTATGCTAAGGTAGTCATTCTTGCCTATTGGTATACGTATGTATTATATACGTACGTCTATAAAAGCTTCATATATAGATATATAATCGAATTTAAAAATGGAACATGACAAATCCTCATGGCATAAACATCGAATTTTTCTCAATTTTATTTTACTTTTCTTATACTACTGGAAAAAATGTGACATTTGCTTTTCGAAAAAGCTCAGTTACCCCAGTTTGTCATATGAGGAAAAAATGTCCAGCGGCCTAAAAAACTCTCAAATCTAAGAATATAGCTTCTCACCATCACCATATCGCCTTTCCTCGAAGCCCCAAATTTATATTCAGGAAGAAACAGGACGATATTATGTTCACAAACAGTCTAGTCTTAATCAAATATAAAAATACTGCAATGCCCTTATTTAATATATATATCATGATATATTATTGACCAGTATATAAATTTAAAAAATACTAGGTTTCCAAGCATTAAAATTTATCCACGGATAGAAAAACAGTTTGAAAAATGCTACCGTATACAAATACATATATTTATTTCAGTTATCTCTCTATAATATCTGTATCCAAAGCAAATTAGTGAATAAGAAGCATCACTTTATACCTGGTCATTCGAAATAGTCGGTGTTCTACCATACGACCTTAAACATAACTATTGATTTTGGACATTAACAAAATATATAAATATAATAAATACTTAATGTAAAAACGTAACGTTTTTAAATAAAAAAAAAAATACTAGTGAATAGATTTTTTTTATTAATAAATAATGTAATACTAAAATAAACTGTAGTATGATTGTCAACATTTAAAAAAACGCACGTGTGACGTGATTTATGACAGATTAAAAATGATTTTGGAACCAGAAGTGGATTTATATGTCACAGAAGACATAAATCTCAGCCGCGTGATGGTCACTTCAAGAGAATCGAATCCACGCAATTAAAATTAAGGAAAAGTTCAGAGATGTGGAGTGATTCTTATTTGTATGTGGTAGGGATTTCAAAAACAAACAGGCATCACAAAAATTGTCTACAACATGGATTTATTTTTTGGTAATTTTTAATAATAATACGGTGGTTATAGAATATAAAAAAATATAATAACTAGCTCATACAATATTTGCTATTCGTAAAAAAATAATGGTACACACTCTTTTATCTCTTCAGATCGTTTGTTGACATGTGGAAAATGTGGAAAGGAAAATGAAAATATCAATCACATTGTTTGGCAGTCTAATCTCTATAACACGCAAACTTTGAGCCTATCAAAAGATTTTCTTCAGACTTAAGTTTCAACTGCCTTTTTCAGCTGAAGTTTTGTTACAATATTCACACTTGCTTTACGTATGCAGGTTTTTAAATCCTTAACAAATCTAACCTCTCAGGATTAAAGTATAAGTTATGTACTTTATGTTGAAATGTTTATCCAAAATTAACCTTTTATTTAGTTTCAGCCGGCTTAAATAAAAAAGATCGTTTTTTGCAGTATAATTATTGACTATCCATTTTAAAATATACTTTCATATGTTTCATGTGTGCAATAAAATTGGTCTGAAGAAAGACAGTATTTTTTATTACATTGAAGCAATACTGGCGTATGAAAATTATTAAGAAATACTTCTGGCCTTTTAAAAAAGCGCTTCAAGTTCGTTAAGTCAAGGTATACAACCGCATTATAAATTCATGTAGGTTCGTAGGAAGTAGTACAACCATGTCGAGCTGACACTACATATTATTTGAAATGGTAAGCTGATATACCCACCATTTGAATTGTAGCAAAACAACAAGATAACAAATGACAATAATTGTTATTGGTGTTCAGGTTATGTTTGGTTCGTGAAGAGAAGACAGTTACTTTTTATACACAATGACGAAGAGTCGCGATGAAAGCGTCACGAAGTCGTTCGTCTCTTTATATAACACCACACACAGTGACGTCCCTAAGTGTAGACAAGTAAGGCACTGCCAAAAGGCGGCACGTCACATTTTTTTTTTTTGTTACTCTGCTATTTTTTGTTACTTTATCATTTGAAAAGTATCTGACTAAACAATGCATCGCGAAATTTCCTTTGAGATACATTCAACCCTTCTTTACAAAACTTTTTAGATTAATCACGTCTCAGTAAACAACTAAAAAACTAATTACTATTATAACAGTTAGGAAATAAATTATAGGTAATCGTACGTCGTAAATTAAATTTATCTGAAATCTCGATGTCTTTCATTGAACGTGTACAGGCTTTTTACAAATATCTGTAAGATTTTTCACATTTTCATATGATATGATATATACATACAACATATATATATTGCATATGTGAAAACATATATTATATTTGCTGTCTCCCCAGTAGCGTAGAGGCTAACGTGCGCGCCTAGTAATCCAAGGAATGCGGGTTCGATCTTCCATCTGTCGTATGTAAAAATTTAAAAATTGCAGGGCTAGATATCCATTGGGTTGAGTAATTGCCTACAAAAAATTCTCGTAAAAAATAAACTGTCGAGACGTCTTTACATTGCGGAAATCCGTCTTCTTTCGGAGTGGATATCTTCACGCTGTGTACATCCATATGGCCCACTTTGGAAGCGAACATGATATAAAAAAATGTACTGAACGTATCAGATGACCGTATTAGGAAATAACTTTTAAATCTATTGGAAACGCTATGATTCTTGTTACCGTAGTTTAAACGCAATTTTGTTAACTTGAAAGATAATAATTCATAAAAAAATACTCAGCACTTCTAAGCAAGGCTACACTAAAACGTGAAAATATAACATATTTTGAGAAGTGTAAAAATTATGTCTTGAGTCAGTTATTTTGTCTCGTACAATAAACTGCTCGATTAACAGGACAGCAATAAGTCTAAAACTATTTTTTTTATTTTGACACGTCACTGAATGTACCCTACCATAAGTTGGTGTAAGCCTCGGAAATCAAATCGCTTCACTCAACGCTCGTCTTGTTTGCATTATTGGGAGAGTAAGACAAATCGTGCAAATGCCGTGAGCCAGGGGAATTTATTATTGGTCAGTATGGATTTTATAAGGAAAATATCTGCTTAGTGTTGTCGGCATAACCATGTTCTATGTTCAGCAAACAAAAATAACCATAGAACGAAACAATCTATACATTTATTATAATTATTAAACTTTGAACTAATGATTGAAGTATTAATCTAAAAAGACTTTATTGTATGCTATGTTAGAATTACGTAGAATTTGGAGGCTTCATTTTTTTTAAAGCTATTTTTTGACGGATAAGTTTAGTTCCTTTTGATATCCATTAGTTTTTATAAACTGACTTGTAATTTTTGAGTTAGTGGTAATTATAATACAAAGGAGTGGCTAATTTGAACAGTGGTCCATGCAAGTAGAGTTACTTTGGTGCTTCAATAGGAAATGGTTGAGATAACACGATTGTACATGAGCGTATAATGTTTGCTTGTATAGTATTTATCATACAATGCTTCGCTATAATGTATATTTATTTAAAAAAAATAATAAATATCTCGGGAGGTTATTTTTCCACGAAAACTGGTTGTCAGCCGATAGCTTAATCCACTTTACATCTTCATATTTTTGTCTGCCACGGAGAACGTACAACTATATCTATTAACAAACTTTGAAGAATTTTTGATAATGATTGTATATATTATATTATTTCATTGATATAAACATACACGAAATAAAAACCTAGATTTTGAAACTAAATACGGAATTTGCAATCACAATATCTAAATATGTTTTTTATACCTTTTTCGCTGCCAAAGTGGAGCATATGGATCTACACAGAGTGAAGAATCCACTCTGAAAATGGAGTATTTTTACGAGAATGTTTATTAGACAATTTTTCAACCTAATGGGCATCCAATCCTGCATTTTTTAGAATTTTTAAATTCATATAAATTCATAAATATTTTCATATTTCATTTGTGACTTGTACGTTATTTACTGTAAATTTATATAGAAATACATTAATATCTAATTGAAATGACAACTATCTAGTAGTAAACATAAATAATCAATATTCACTGTGTTAAGGACTGATTTCATCATTACTCTTATTAAATTAGTCAACAAGTTAAATATTTTTTTCAGATACTTTGTACATTGAATATCTCTGTTACTTCAAATTATTTTCTATCATAATATAATATTGTTCATAATGAAGACAACGGTAAGTTGGGCTACATACTTGGAAAATGTCACTTGTTTCGAATAATTAAAGAATATATATTTCAGAGACACACTTTTTATTTCCCAGACAATATGAACTTGATTTTATACAATTTATTAGTGACCTGAAATAATAATGGCATAGTAGTTACATATGTATTAGATGCCATGGCACACACATAAAGCCTAAAACAAGCTTTTGTTCTATGTTAGTATGTAGTTCAAGTTGTAATGTATTATTATTGTCATATTACAAAAGCATTTTTTAAATTTTATGGTGATGATTAAGTTGAAATTAACACAAAAAGTACATTTTTGCGACGTATAAAATTAATCCTGCCCGGATCCTGATTATCATCTGACTAAACGTGGAGTGAGCATCGAGAGTGTGGAAAGTTTCAGACACCAAGGGGTAAACATTACGGGAGATGGCACTTCGCAAAATAAGCTCACCACTCACATGGGGATTGCCAGAGCAACTTTTAATTCTATGCGAAATGTCTGGGACTTCAAACTGTACAAGGTAAAAACCAAACGCCGCCTGTTCAATGCATGCATTTTGTCAGTGCTGCTCTACGGTTGTGAAACGTG
>JAGVSQ010000362.1:0-11392 GCA_022683975.1 Rhyacophila evoluta
GTGGATATCTTCATACTGTGTAGATCCATTTGCTCCAGTTTGGGAGCGAACATGGTTTTAAAAAAAAAAGAGATATTGATTCTCGTTTTTTTAGCTCTTCCACTGCCTTACAATTTTTATTTTCTACCTGAACCTGCTCTTTTCATGATTCATGCGCCTAGAGCAGTTCACTCCATCTGCTCCTCGGTAGCTACGCCACGGAGACTTGAGTGCATGTTAATCTGAGTTTTTGATAATCTATATCTCGTGACATTATTTATCATAGAACATATAATTAAAGATGGCTTTTTGATATGACAGTTGCTGGATACACCTGTTTAAAATAAGGAAGAAGAAGGAGTCGAATAGTTTTGGGGCACATTTAGTAAAAGTATACAAAGCCATATTAATATTTAAATAAACATGTTTTTTTTTCACAATGCCTTTCCAAAAGTGAAGCTTATGGATAATGATAATATTCTTATACTGCTACTAACCACTAAAGATTGATCTTGACAACGTGAAATATCATATTGATTTTTTTCATGACAATCGGTTGTCAGATACGATTGATCAATTAATCAACCTATGTTCCGATATTGTGTGCGGAATACAAATGTTTAACAAATAGAAACCATTAAAAGGGGTCTTATTTGAGGATAAAAAAAAAAAAACAAATTGTCCATTTCAAGCTCTGTGTTGTGGAAACATCGATAACAATAACGTGCCAAAGTAGTAATATGGCAATGAATTGGGCTTAATTTGATTTAAAAATGTATTAACTATTCAAGTTAGTATTATATTATTTAAATGACAATAATTGTGACAGTGACGTATTTTAAAAATTGTATAAATATTCGTGTTATTTGAATAATTTGAAAACACCTCTCATATCGTTCTCAATACTCATACAATAATGTTGTCGACACTCGCAATCATTGCTATTGCTGCCATTTTGGTGAGTTGAATTTTTGATTTACATTGTCTAATATTAAATACTAACAATATATATTATTTTTATCAAAAAATATACAAAGATTCTATAATTTGTCTTCAACACTAAATGGAAACGTTTCTTTTTTTCTAGACGATAAGTGCCCAGGATTGTCAATCTCCGCCTCCGATTGTAAGGGTGTCATTTTTATATAGAGTTTTATTATGATATTTAATCCTATGATAAGAATTTTCAATGAATATTAACATTTATATTTTAAAAGTTGTGAACTTCAGTCATAATTTTACATATTTTTGATTCATTCTACTTTAAGTCAATATAATTATTTGAACGGTGAACTTATTAATGTGAGAACTAAGGAACAATTTAATTTTGACAAAACATGTAATATTTAATTGATTAATACTTTTTATATTTGCATTAGTTATATTATGCATTTTTGACAGGTTTTCATTTTTTGTGTTCCTGTTGAATGTATTTAATAAATTAACCCTTTAAATGTAATATAACGATGTATCGCTGGTCGTAATATCAGCGAGCTAAGCTGAAAAATATTGTTTTGCGTCTGCGTGTCTTTTTCACAATGAATAATGCACTTTTTTTATAATGGACTCGCTAAATTTTTTGAAAATGTTGTAGCTGCCAAAAAGCTAATATAATTTTCAGTCCTATCAGTAATTCCGTTACAGAAATGTTTATTTGATATATTTACATAATCAACTTTGAAAATGAAAAAAGGTGTAACCCACATACAACAATTTTATAGACGACACAATGTTTATTCAACGATTTTGAGCCATTACATAGGCAGACCCTAGAAGGTCACGAGGACCAGAGTCAGTGTTTTATTAACTCGATATGATATTAATTCTAAAATATAAAAGGCCTTTCTTTACCTTGGTGGCATATTTCACAGATCATCATTTTTTCAAACTTAAGAGCTTAATTTAGACATTAAATCGGCATTTTAAGCTCACCTCGTTTTGACAAGGCTTATATTATGGTATTTACATTTTGATTATCGAACAAAAGCGATTATATATATACGGTATATTATATATACTAGTTTTTTGGAAATATTTTTTGATTATAATGTAATAAATTGAAGTCAGTAATTATTAGTTTTCCATTATTTTATAAACTTAGAGGTAAAAACTTTGGTATTATAGAACTTTACAAAATTCTTGATTTTGTCTAACGAGTATGTATAATGTATTAAATGTATACTTTTATAATTTATTAATCTTATTTCTAATGTTATTTCAGGACTCTATACAATGCTGTGCTATAGAAAAATTCTTTGATAGAACTATTTTCAGTGGATGTCAGGCAAACATTGATTTACCCTCAGCTTACGCAGATTTATTACAGCAGTCTAAGGTAAAAATATAATATATAATAAATATAAGAAAATATTAATATGACATTTAATATTAATATTAAATTTAGATTCCTTCTAATTATAATCGTGATAATGAGTTCTCGTTAAGTGCGTAAAGATCGTGCATTATATTCTTTATCGAATTCGCAGTATAGATAATCAATCAATGACGAGCATGGAAAGCTCAGACTTGTCTGAAGTCTGAATAATAATTTAATAGACTCTTTTGGTTTGTTTAATATTATTCCCACTATTTTTGATAAAATTAAACGTTCTTCACACTGGTTCTAACCGGCCACGCTTTGCTGTGTCTCAATCTGGTTGAAAATAATGACGATGTTTTTCAAAAAGCATGTTTTTACTTGTATAAAGTCTTGTCACTTGTCACATGTATGAAGTATATGTAATAGTAGGTATATAAGAACACGAGTGTATTTGAATGGCACTTTGTGTCAAAATTTCAAAACAATTGGTGAAGAACTTTCGAAGATTTAAGATCTTGCACAAGCGAATATTTACCTTTTTATTTATATCATATAGATACTTAAATCATTTTTATTTTATATATTTATTAAAATAAAATATAGTTTGAATTCAGCACATTTAAAAAATGAACATTGAAAATGAGGATGCTAAATAAAAGTAAAAATTAAGACACAATTTAAAAAAATAAATAAAGAAAGACAGCTTCCTAAGAGAGTAAAATAAATATACAAATTCTTTAAAATTCAATAGCATCTTTCTGAAAATTATTATACATTATGCACTTCTAATAAGTTGGCACTACAATCTAGTGTTTCTCAACATTTAAGAATTAGTGTAATTGCAATAAAAATATTTGAAATACTTTTTTTCATACATATTTTGATATTTATGTTATATATTGAATCCACTTTAAATTTTCGCGTCGCGCTACTTGGGAAATATTGGTGCATAAAAATAAATCATTTAAATACAAATTTAAATACAAATAATGTTTTTTTTTCTTTTCAGTGTATAAATGTTTGCATTATGTTTAAACATAACCTATTAACTGCTGAAAATAAAATCAACATATCGGCTGTAAAGGCATTTGTCGCACCTCATTATTCATCAGGATCCGAGGGCATTGATTTGATCCTTCAAAATTGCTTTGATACGTTAAATAAAACTGATGTATGTGAAGATGTTAACTCCTTCATGGAATGTGTGGGGCCTCAAATCGCACAGGTATTTATAATATTTTCATACATTATTCTAAATTTGTGTTGTACATTTACATTTTTTAGAAGTATTTCGTCATGACAAATCTTTTTACTAGTGCTTAGTGTCAGTTAGTTAGTTGGTAATTTAGAAACCTGATTAAAACAATTGTTTTCTACTTATTAAATCAATTGGGCATGCATATTTAACATCTGAATATACATCAAACAAAGATTTTTGTCCACTTATAGGACGCAAATCTGAAATATTTGATGCCTGATAATTCACAAACGTGCTTCTCATCCATTCTGCTATTAAAACAAGAATAAATAGCAAACTGTTTCCACTGACTATTTCTACAAAATACTATAACTAGTATAAATCCCCCTTTGTCTCCCCGGCTAGCGTAGTTGGTAGCGTGCGCGCCTAGCAATCCACGGAATGCGCGTTCGAGTCCTCATCTGTTGTTGGATTTTAAAAATCTAAAAATGCACGACTGGATTTCTTTTGGGTTGAGCAATTGTCTGACAAACGATTCTCGTGAAAAATAATCTGTCAAGGCTTGTCTTCACGTTACGAAGAATCATATACTCCACTTGGAGTGGATACCTTCATACTGTGTAGATCCATATGCTCCACGTTGGGAGCGAACATGGTTAAAAAAAAGTATTAATTACTTGAAACAACGTTAAATATAGCGTTTCAGAATATTAATTTTATACATTGTTGAATACCGTATTTAATATTTATATTTTGTATTTTGGTCTAAAAATTATTACATTAGTGTTTTTAGTTACACAAAATTTTTGTTGTTATTTATATTTTATTAATCTTTTCATTTATTAAATGCTGTTTTTCTTAGAAAGGTATTATTTTTTTTATTTGATTTTAATATGTTTACAGATCTGCCCAGATACTATGTGGGATGCTACGTGCTCTGAAACAAAGGCTTACTTAGAAAAATGCAAGAGAAATTAAATAAATACCAAATACCTTGTATTTGATTTTATTGCTTTGTGTATGTAATATGAATTGTATATCTATTTAAAATATAGTTTTTATACGCAAAATAAACAAGATTGTTATCCTTTATTTAATCTGCTTATTATTTATTGAACACCTGTCCGCAGAACGAACATATTATTTTACTACGTTCCGAGTACATACTATCACTTTTGTTATAGACATACCTAAATTATTTTCAAGAGTTATTTGCGAATTTTGCTTTTAAATACGAGATAATATATTTATACATTCTTGGCTGAAAAAAAAATCATTATTTGATTTATTTTTAAATGTACAATATACTCATCAAATGAAATAGAATTTATTATATTACAAGTTCACTTTATTTGATTGTTTAAAATATAAAAGGGAAATACTTAAATAAGTATAGTATAATATTATTTAAGTCTGTAAGAAATATAACATCAAGAATTAGGTAATACAAAATATAAATTTTATTTCACGTTTGTTTTAAAGTGGAGCATATGGATTGTTTGAATCTAGGCAATGTGGAGAATAAATTGACAATTAGAAGAATTAGTTCTCAGGCAATTGCTCAATTGAAACACAAGCCTGTATCTAAATGTCCGATAACTGTAAAAATCGGACACTCAACTTCTGGCTTCAAATTGCTTGCACTTGTATCCCAGCCAACAGGGCATATTAATTTTATATAAAAACTTGCTTTTCCTTCCACCACCCGCCATGTCTCCACACCCGGTATGCGAGAGTGTACCGTGGCGTAAAGAAGTAAAACGCTCTCCATAAGTGTTCTAGGAGCAACTCCCAAGACTTTGGTTAGCGTGTACTAGAGTGTGGGTGATTCTTATTCTAACTAATTTTACCCTGTTAATATCAAGTCTTGTTGAGAAGATATCTTCTCGTTCGCCGTAAGATTTTACAATCTTTTTAGAAGTTAGAAAATTATCCTTCTTAGAAACCAAGTCGCAACGACTGACTAGTCTGTCACATATAGCATAAGACTGGATCTAATTTTTCTGCTTTCTACAAATATCGATGTATACTATCGTAGTTTTTAATTTTTTTTATATTGTACAAAAAAAAATTGAAAATACTGAAAGTACCAGTTATTATATACGTATTTACCGGTGATTCTGTAGTGAAATTAGCCATGTTTACAAGTAAATCGATTTAGTGAAAACTGGTTATACAAGTCTTAGTGTCAGCACGATATAATATTATATTATATAAATGTAATACAGTACATAAGTTACGTTGGAATAGGAGGCAGATATTTTATTTTCCCAAACAGTGTAAAAGCATTTGCCGACCAGGCTGTCATTCAGACAAAGAGGTATTCATTTGTTTCCGGTCGCCATATTGCAACGCCATTAATTTTGGCGCTAGGCGTGAGGCTCGCACCGTGGCTTATTTTTTTTTTAAACAATATACATTTCTGCCAATTTAGAACGCTGTTTGTTTTTCCAATGATGAATACTTGTAATATTTTCCACTCCGGGAATTTTCAATAACAATGATGTTTGAAAAGTGTTTCGGTCCATTGTGAATTAGTACATACTCCATGTGATTTATTTTTGTAAGAATTATTGAAATAGCCGTTTAAATTCAACATTAAACGACGCCAATGAGAATAGATACATATCTAAGAAAACCGAAGGGTTCTTTCTTTATTTTTTAAGTTTTTCTTCACTCGATTCAATACATTAAGCGAGTTATCTCGCTCTCTGTTCCCGTGCCTGGGGGGCCAGCCATACAAAATGAGCGAATATATTCGTTCAAGTTTATGAGTGTTTCTTAACAATTTATAGTACGAATTTGAAAAATCTAAAATATTGAACATATAGAAATATCTATTGCAGTCCTAATTAAATACTATCGTATAACAGTTTATTGATATTAACGATTTTACAGAGATTTAACTAAAAGCTTCGTTCACGGCCTACTAGGATCGGCCACATAAATACCTTCCGGCACTTAAAGGGTTAAATAAGGTTAATTTATCAACATTTTAAAGTTGGTGAAATTTGTTGAGTTTTCGATAGTGGTCGATAGGCTCACGTATGGGCTTCGATGCCAGATATTCATAGCATTCATTTCATAGCATATGGATCTACACAGTTTGAAAATGTCAGCTCCAAAAGTAAAGATAGATCTCCCCAATGTTAAGAAATGACTTGATAGATTATATTTTACGAAAATTGCTTGCCAAATAATTGCTCCACCTAATAGACGTCCAGTTCTGTATTTTTGGATTTTTTTAAATCCAACAGATATAGAAATTGAGCCCGCATTTTTCAAATGCAAGATGCGCGTGCCTTCCTTTAAGCCACCGGGGGAATAATACATATTTTTCGCCAAAGAAAACAATTTAAGCAATAAAAAAAATGTTTATCTAAGTTTTTGAAAAACACACATAGATGTAATATTATAATACTTTGAATACGGCTTAAAGTACACAAATGATAAATGATATATAATATAAAATAATGTCTCACAGCATAATTGATAAACAATACGCTTAATTATTTGTATTTACAGTCTTTGACATCATTTTAGTCTATGACGGTTTTATAATAATATTAGATCTCAAATTTTTATACCTTATTTCAGTTTTTTAAATATTTATCTGCAAATGTAATAAGAAAATAACTCAAACAACAGGCGTATATTTAAATGGAATAAAAAAGTTCTGCTTTCATCGACATGCTAAGCGGCTGGGAATTCAAAAATGTTCACCATACGGTTTTATTTATTTTCCATAGGTATTTCAGGAATATTGCATGTGAATTTTTCCTGATAAAAAGTTCTGGCTGGTAAATTTTCTCAGAACTTTATAAATACATTTCCTATCAGATAACTCCACAATACAGAAGTTAACATTAATAATTCATCCATTTTTTCAGTCAGTTTAAAGAAACATTACTTAAAATCGTTTTCCGTTTAAAATCGATAAAAAATAAATTATTGATTTAGGTGTTAATCAGATAACTAAATATAACTTCACCATTGCATGTGCATTTTCATCATACAACTTTGTTGACAGTTTCAATTTATTTTATTCTTTCATCCTTTTGCAACGAAGTTTCATAGTCATACACGATTATTATCGTTATTTTAGTTAAGTAACAAACCTTTCCTATAGCATCAATGATTGCTCAAGAATTTTATATGTTGTTATGTACCCAAGTCCAATAATATCGATTGATTGATTAGCAATGATACCAGTTCTTAAGGGATAACTAATAATGATAACCTGATCGTCATTAAAAAACCATTACAGAAATAAATAAGCAAACTACATCCGTGAACGTTATGTGTAAGAGTGTTAAATGCTAAAACTTTGATATTGATATAAAAGCTCATTCTCAGAACATAGAATTCAAAGAGTCTTGAGTCGGCTAATGTCACACGGAGTCTAGTATTCGCTCTGTCGACTATCTCCCGTGTTTGGCAAATCTTTGATTCTTCTGAGAAATAAATAATTTTTTTTGAGTGTTTCATTATAAAGCCCAAATTGCCCAAAGTCGCACTTTCGGTAACTGAGTTCAGTCATCGGATGGTGTGACTACTTCTTAAACGATTATTTGACATTCGCCAAAAAGATGGTTTGAAAATTTAAAATTCCTAATCAAGTATGGTAACGTATATATTTCTAAAATTAGCGATTATTTAAAAATGGTTCACGTTTATAGTCTCACTTTGACGAAAATCGAAGGGTAAATTACAAATAATTATTTATCCAAAAGTATACAAACTGAATAAATTAGCTTTGATTTTTTTCCAGAGAGTGGATATTAATAATTTATTTGGTACGTAAAATGGGGACCGAATGCATTATACATCGATTCGTTGTTTAACCCCTACACTGCCGATCCCGTTAATAATGGTCTCTCCCCGGCACGCTATCTGTACCCACCGACAATATCCGAACGGGGCATGACTGGAATTTGATCACGGAGCAATGCCTTTGTAATTTTACTTGCCATTAAGCAATGAGTAGGGACATCCCCCGGTGGAATCTCTCTGCGTATCAGACACCCGACTTAACGTCATATTACACCAAAAGATCCATAATTACTTTTAATAATTTATAAAAAAATATGACTATTATATTTGAATGTTTATTAATATAGCTTTGCATCGCATATCAAATAGTATTTAGCCAATCGTTCACGATATTTAATTATCTTGTAATTTAAATAAATTATTTTACACCAATAAATAACAATTTCTTTGTGTTTCATTTTTTCCCGCATTAAAACTATTTTTCATATGAAAATAAATATAAACATATAATTCAGTGTTCTAATATGATACATACTTTATAAATGAGTCAACTGAAAATTATGAATTATATTTACGTCTTTATCGATCTCAGCATGAGCATTATATTATCTGGTTGATCTACTCAAAGAAGGCCTTTTGATGTATTTTATCTATAGATAAATATTCCAATATTTTAACAGAAACACTTTATTTCATTGTCTTAGATACAACTCTCTTTTCTAAATATACTTAAAAATAACTTCCATTATTGAGTTACGGAAATATGTTTATTTGCTATATGATAGATCAATTGTTTAAAAAGTACATATTATCTCTAGAAATGTGTGAGATGCTATTTAACTAACTGTGCATTGAAAATACCATATTGTATTAATAATATGTGTAAACAAATGGTTCATCAAAAAAAATACTACAATTTTTCAATAATGTCTGTATTAATAAACAATATGTAAAATAGACATTTTACGATGTTTCTAGAATATTTTTTGATTTTTGCAAAACATGCAAAAAAATAATTAATATCTACAATATTTAGTGATAATTGATGCTCATAAAATTGATTTCGCAAACTCTAAAGATATATAAGAAAAGTTGTCGTAAGCCCTTATAAATTTTATATGATAAATAATAATTAAAACTATACACCAATATAACATTTTACTATAATTTGTATATTTGGGCACAAATTTTATCCTGTATTATCCAAAATCTATCAAATTGATAGTTTTTGCATTAAATGCAATTGAATCGCGTCTGTTTGTTTAATATGGACATTAGACACTCGACTTATGCTCTGTCGTTTAAAGTACCCGCACCGTAACTAATGTGCGATGAAGGGTCAAACGTATGCACTTAATTGGCATATTGTCTCATTTTAAAATACTTCATGTCGATAGTGATGTGGTTTTTTTATCACTGTGAAATGATCTTCTCCGTTGAATTGGCTCACAAATAAGTTTTTTAAATGCAGCTACGATAGTGAATTTTTTTTTTTATTTATTCGGAAGAACGGGTAGTACATTATATATTTTGATGAATGATAAACAGAATAAGTAATGATAATAAGTAGTTTTATAACTAATATTATAAAATATAAATATTTGCCTGAAAAATAAAATCAATTCTTATTACAAACTAAAAATATTAACAAGTAAGATATTATTTTGTGGTTTTGAAAGAAGAATTTGGACATTATTAGTATTGGACAAAAATATTATAATTGAAACGACTGACACATGACATAATCCAGTACAAAATGTATAATAAGTAATACATACTATGGTATTGTCTTGGTCTTGGAGTCAAAAAGCCCGTTAATTTTATGACAGCAAAGAGTTGAAATGCACTAATTTATATATACTTCTCATGAATACGAGAAATTTTTTTTAAGATACATCACCGTGTTAGAGATCTACTCTCTAGATACCTTGTAATGAACATGATAAAAATAGCTAAATATATATTTTTAACTGTCCTAAAAGTTTTTTGATTTCATTATATTATAAATGGTGTTACATTCACTGTATGTATAAAATATTTCATTATAACACCATTTCAAATTATAATTCTACAAATAAAGATATTTTTTACATATGGTAATTTTGTTAGAGGATTTAAGACTTTAAGGCAATGATGAAGACACGTATATCTCACATTTAGCTGTTTACGCAAGATTGCGTTGCTAAGCAACAACTCCGTGCCTTAATCTGAGCTTTACTTAGAGTTTTCTCTAGAAGGGTTGTTAATTTTAATTATATGGGTAACCTCATGATTTTGAAGTGAATGAGCTAATTTTTTATTCAAGATAATCATTGATTTTTATTTTTTATTAAAAATTTGACATATTTGAATGGATATTTTTTCACAAGAATTAATTGTAAGTCAACAAATTAAACTATTGGGTTTTAAGCGCATTTTTTTTCCAAATAAATTTTGAGAATGTTTTTTGTGACAATCTTCACAGTCTTTAGATTCATATGCTCCATTTTTGGATTGGAAGTACTATAAAATGAGTTAAGTTACACAGGGCGACTATATTAAGCTATTCGTATATTATAATAAAAGTTTTATGAGCACCATCTCAATGACAGTTACTGATAAAAAATCCATATGAAAAGATGGCTAAATCTACAATTATAAAATTTTTGTGGTGAATTTTCTGTAAATAATACCTTGCAAAAAATAATTACTTTAAATAAAAAAAACATCGAAAAAATCTTATTTTAATATTTGTGTAGTGTGTTAATACTTTCAATAGTATTATACCATAACGCGAAATGTTTTATAGTATACAAATGACCATTATGCAGGAAACGTTTTATATGCAATTGGACTGTTAAATTCCTTAATCTAACAATTTCAATGAGAAGATTTTCTGTGCAAATAGTTAAGCTTTCTATTGAAAGCTTCTAAAATCCGCTGAATATTAATCCTTTTACTGAAAATCCGTGAAATTTATAGAATAATGCCTGTGAAATATTTCATTCTTAAATATTGAAAGGAAAAATGATTCATTTGACAGATAGATATTCTTTCTTTATAGTAATTAAATCATATTTAACTTGCGTGAAAATTTGAAACTTCCGTGAAAGTTCAATGCATCAGATTGAGCTTAGGGCGAA